>PXIH01S0041854.1:2172-20711 GCA_003024985.2 Euperipatoides rowelli
TAATGAATGCCCGACTTTTAAAAATATAACAATAGAGAAAAATCTGTTAGAATTTTTTTTCTTTATATAATAAAATTCTTGACAATAAATAGAACAAAAAATACTATTTAAGTTTTTTTCTATCTGTTATAGATTTTGAAATATATAACAATGTATTATTTGAACATAGCCTACAGTAGGCCTATATACAAGCTTATAATGAATGCGACTTTTAGAAATATAATCACAAAAATAAATCTGTTTGTTAGAATTTTTTTTCTTTACAGTATATAATAAAATTCCTGACAATAAATAGAACATAAATACAGTATGTGTAATCATTTCATTATTACACATAGCCTATTTAGAAACTTTTATACATAGGAATCTACGAGTCGTAAAAATTATGACACGCGACCGCTCATGTTAAAATTTTGTACGCAACTGCTCGAAGGTTAAAGAAATATTAAAATTTAAATATTTATTTGCACATTCATCTTATATACAGGTATTTTAATACCGGTAATAAAATAATTCTTTTGAATAAACCGCCATATGCTTCAGTATGATACGATGCAACCAGGTTTCTCCTTATCTCGTCATCCTTTTAACAGAATGTTAGCCTATTCCTAAATAACCCATCCCTTACTTCCCTATAACCTTTTCAACCTCCACTCCCATTCTACCAATAATCCCTTTACCCACCCAATTAAATAACTCTCTCGCTCAAACCCTAACCAATTAATTAATATCCTGTCCCTGTCATTCGTTTTCATACAGAGGTTTTTTTTTTTTTTCAATTTGGCTAAAATTCTTTGCCATGGCGCTCTTAGATTGGTCAGTTAATTAGCATTTTACTGGCTAAAAAAATAACAATTACAGATTTAATTGGTATAATAATAATAATAATAATTTCAGTCCACCGGAACTGAAACACAACACAATATTTTAACAATTAAAAAAAAAAGGACTTTTGATGGTAAGGGATGGCGGCTCTACTTCACATTATTGTTAATGACCACCATAATCATTTAAAATTTATAAAATGAGGTAGAATGACCATTTAAAAACTAATAATAGGGATTAGGTAGGCTTATATATATTTTTTCATATCGGCATATGGCAAGCGACATTATTGATTTTTTACCATATATCATTGGAAACTAGGACCTTGGCTAGACAATATTTTCTAAACGGCGCACTTGTATGGTAATGTTATAGTGGATGTAATATACCGGTAATGACGTAAAACACATAAAAATGATGTCGCAGCAAAATAATGCCAGATTCAAAGATGGCGACAGGTAACGGCGCTCTTGTTTGGATACACTGTCCTGAACCTTAGAGATAAAATGAAGCAAAAATCTAGGATGGTGTTCTTGTTTGGATACAATTTGGATTTTTTTCAAAGTGATAAAAAAGTCACAGTGCAGTGATGGCGCTGTTTATCTAAGTTTTACCAAGAAATAGGGGGGCGCCCATGGTCGGCATTCTACAGTATACATACACACTCAGTATATAAACAGTATAGAGAGAGAGAAGTAGCCTCAAAAACTTTGTGCTTAGGACCCTCAAAGGTCTTAATCCTGCTCTGTCATTTTCGGATGGACAACTATTTCAAGTGTGTTAGAACTAGGTCTCAATCAAGAATAAACATTTTGCCAAGGCTATATGTTATTTTTTTTTCAGCCAGATTGATTTAACTTAATCTTTGCGAACACAAATCCATCTCAACTGCAGATAGTTTCAATTAGTATATAGTCCTTGAATTTCATGGTGCTTCTGTGGTCCAAGACCACTAAAAATGTCTACGGACCACTAAAACTATTTTTAGTAGTCCGGTGGACCACTTTCAAAAATTAACTATATAGAGTAAAATTTTGCATTGTCTTATACAATAATTGAATAAAAAATGCTCATTTCATATCCATTAATATAGAGATAAATGTAAAACTATTTTTAAAAAATTTTTACTTTTTTTTTAATCGGAAGAAAATAAACACAATAAAAATTATACAGTAATTTAAAAATAGTTTTTAATTCACAAGACAAGATTGCATTATTTATTAAAAAAACAAATTAAAGTTTATTCAATAAAAAAATATTCAAGTTAAATAAAGTTAAAATTTTGATAAAAGTGATAATTATACAGTAGGCCTTCAGATTATCAGTTTTATTTTGCACATTCTGTTTGTAATCTATGCTGGAAAATATCTATATTTCAACAAGGATTTTACCAGAAAGTTCTCTACCAAGTTCATTGTCAAGGGCTGGGAAAATATTCAAATACAATTGCTGTTAAAATATAAGACCTTATGATATTTGGGTGTACGTGGAATGCATGGCCTTATGTGTATCTCAAGTGTCATGTGGCCTTCAAATGCCAAAAGTTTTCCCAACCATGGTCTATATGATATTTTGAATTATAATACAGAATATTGTCAATTTGATGTTCAAATAGATTAATGATGGTGCTAAAGCCTATTAGAAACTTATTGACATCTAAAGCACTGGTCATCATTTAAAAAGTATAAAAACAATTTGAACATCAATTAGTAATAAACTAACTACTGTGTTAAGGCCTAGCCTTCCAATTTGTTCCTTTTCTTGAGAAAATTGACAATGCCTAAAAGTCTTAAAAATTTTAATGAAAATTAATATTGATATCAGTCAGTGTCAGCCGTGTTTTATTGGACCACTAAACAAGATTACAAACTACCATTAATTAGAGATCAGTGGTCCGTTGGACTTCCATTGTGCATTGAGTAGGCTATACAATACAAATTTTGATATTAGGCAACATCAATTAATATAGAGAATTCTAGTTAGTATATAAGCAGTTGCATTTTTAAAAACACAACTCTTTTACAACAGTTATAGTTTCTAAAAAGACAGATCTTTCTTTTTAGTAAAAAAAAACAAACAGAAAATTTTTAGACTATTAATTTTGGGTCAGATTCCATTATCTGCCCACTAATATTTGCGGAAGAATATTATTATCAGGTATCTGATAATCTGAGAAAATTGCCTTTTAGCACACGATCTGGTGTAGTTTGCTCACCAGATGATAGATCTAATATCATTTCACCAATATGCGATAGGATACCGGGAAAGTTAAACCTGATACAATTATCAGAAAATTAATCTTTCTTGGAAAACTATCGAGCCACTAGCATATCAACTACTTCGATGTCAAACAAATAAATGATGTGATTTTATGACCTTAATATTGGCAAATGTATAAAAATCGAAATTTGCCTTATTAATTATAGGATTACTTATATATTTTTAAGAGTTTATCCTAGTGAATATTTTTCATTTTGAATTTTTTAAAACTTATGGTTCACCGTAATAAGACATAAATAATGTTTTTCAGAATGAATAAAGCCTAAAACCAAGTCGCACAATAAGACCGGAATTGTAAAATTTTTGTAACCTGTCGGCAAGGTTTTAAAATATAGTTTCAATCGAAGTTAAAATTTTTCGTTTTTGTTCAATATCACCGCATTTTTTTTTTTTTTTATTAGATTCCTAACCTTTACCCTTACCCTGAACCCTAACTGCTACATGTGAAATACACTAGTTATCCAACCAATGATAATCAAAATGTGAAATACACGTGTGTGAAATACAAATATTAAAATCATATACAGTTGAATATCTTCACGGCAACTTCGCTTGCTGCAACGCCATCTTTGACAACATTCAGTACACACAAAATCATATATGACCCAAAGTAGATTACATTGTTAATTTTTGAGCAAAATATCGACATTTTTAAAAAAATAATAGTATCAGGAAAATTGATAATTCATACGCCTCAAATAAATTTGAAGAAAGCTGTATCGGGATATTTTGAGCCATTACGATAATAAAAATGAACTGACAATATAATGAAAATATAATCCACAAATTAATTAACTGAATTATTTATTCAAATTATTTAAATTTATATGTTTAGAACATATTTAACGCTATTAATAAACTAAGAATGAAAAAAAAAAAATAGTGAACTAATAATATTGGTGGACTGTAACGGAATCTAATCAAATTTTGTCTTATGTAATTCCGTTGAAATTTACTCTAAAATCGTATTAGAATCATTCATATTGACCAATAAACAAAACCAGAAGTCCTATTTACTGTAAATAGCGTTTAAAGTGCTTACACTTTTTAAAATGTATTTACGGTAAAATGTCTCTGCATTTTATTTTATATATACTGGTAGCCTATATAACATTTTAAAAATACAATATACAGTGTATTTTGTTTTTGAGTGCAAGAGACAGTCATCTTGAAAAAGATCCCCTAAACTAACAAAAGCATAATAATTACTGTCGCAGTGCAGCTTTTGAACTGAAATTTTGTTCAATCTTTGTCACGCAAAAACTAATTTATGTAAACATGCAAAAAAAAAAGTTTTTTTTTTTGTTTTTTTAATTTTAATATATTTAGCTTTAAAACTGAAAAAAAATTTGAAAATAAGATGACGTACCAATGACTATTTTTTTAAGAATTTTTTTTTTAAAACGTGATATACCCTGAAGTGATATCGATATCATGAGGTATAGCTTTCCCAATCATAACAAGAAACATTCTTGAGAATTAACACAAATGATGGGGGGTTGTCTCTAAAGCTTGTGAAAAATCAGGAGAGAAACTAAAAAAGAGCCCATTATTGTCTCCTCCCCCTTCCCCCCCCCCCCCCCCCCCCCCCCCCGGACACCAATTTTTTACATTTACAATTATTTTATTTCAGGGGGGGGGGGGATAGAATTCTATATCAGTGCTGTATTTGAAAAAAAAAAAAAAAAACTTTTTTTTTCACTCTCTCATAAAGGCAACTGGATATACAGTACATTTTATACAGCTGTAAGCTGTCTAATATATTTCTTTTATTAATCTACAGTACAAATCTCAAAAGACTTGTTACCAGACTTAAATTCATCTTCCACTATTCAAACCTTGACCCAAGCGAAATTATTTATTGATAGGATAGCCTACTATCAAAAAATTGTCATTGGACAAATTAAATTTTATTTATCTGAAACTATAAACCTACTGTATGTTAACCATCTTTTTAGACCTATTACAAGCTATATTATAACTCTACTTTAAGGCATAATAATCTTATGGGTTTTTTTTTTTTAATAACAATTCCTTTAATAATAGTAGAGATATAAATTTTAAAATGTTCTTGAATTAGTTTGAAGTTGAACCAGTGCGAGCACCAAATTTACAACTGTTTGATATTACAGTAAGCCTATGTCCGCTCTGCCATCTATGAACAATTACGCTATACTGTAAAGGAGTTTGAACAAAATTAACGTTTCGCCAGGTCCTAAAAAAATTTTTTAACGACTATCAAATTTGAATAGAAAAATAAAGCAAATGCTGCCCTAATTTAATTTAAATAATTAAAAAACACACACACACAACAAAGCTTTGGGAAAGTTTTGTTTAACCTAACTAAAATTACTAGACCAAAGAGCCAAGGCAACCGAAGTTTGAACTTTAATTGAATGACTTCCGCTTAATCTCACAAATTAAATTCTTTCGGTCTCACTAATAAATAATAAGTGAAAATATCTGATTAACTGCTTCAACCTTTCTTAATAGTGAAAGCAATTATCCACTATGACAGATCTATCGGTTCCAGGTTACTATAAGGCCGCGAACTAACAAGCTCGTGTTCTGGCAAGTAAGCACGATCATTAATGGACATGCAGCCAATATCAAGGTAGCAATTACTGGCATGATTGCCACGTTTTTGGGTTTATAAGCAGCTGTATCAATAATGTATACAGATTTATTTAACATAAACTTTGTAAACAGCAGTAATCTTACCTCTTGTGTAGTATCATGCGGTAACTGCTTGATCCATATTTTACGTCCATTGTGAAACTCCCGTTTAGCAAGATGTAAAAGCTCCTCTTTGCTAGGTTCCTCTAAATCATTGTATTTCATTTCTATTCTGTCATGATCCTGGCTCTCTTCGTCCTCATTATCAAGATGTGCATAATCCATAGAGTTTAAATCTTCTACACAATTCTCTATCTCCTCATCCTGCGACGTATTCGGTGAAGATGTGATCGCCGCCATCTTTGGCAAATTTCCCGTGGTTCCTAGCGTAGCGTTAACCACTTCTCCTCGTCAATCAAATCAAAATGATATAAAACCCTGCTGCGTTCCAAACTAACCGCTTTTCAACGTTTGTTAGAACTTTACGGTTTAAAATAAATAAAATATCCGAGAATAAAAAATTATTATGATTATTCCAAAATAATAAATATATCATATGCAAGCTATATGTATTATGAATTTTTAATGCCGTACAGATTAGGTCACTAGGTTAAGATGGGGAAAAGGAAATTTTACTCCAAAATAAGGAAAGGAGTAAAATTTCATCACAGAGTTGTTGTTTTTTGTGATACTGTAAATGAAAAACATAAATGGAATTTAAATATTATTAGCTTATGCCACAACATTATACAGCAAATTCTGTTGAGGTTTTGAAATTTGAATTAATATTTTCCAATGGATTATCAGAAAAAGTTGTAAAAAGTCTGTAGGCCTAATAGTTTGAATGGAAAAAAAAAAGCGTTTGATAATGGTAGGATTATTTATTATGCGTGAGTTTATATTTTTTTTTATTTGTGCGGTTCTTTTTTTTTTTTTGCTTGAAATGTTAATTATATTCAACTATGTAGTTGGCGGTGGGCCTATTGTTTATTTAAGGATGATTTTTTTGTAAACATTTTTTTTTCGCAGCCTGCGTTTGAGAAGAGAAACTAGTTAATAATGAAAGATATTATTAGGCAAGACCATTTAAAGTTTTTTTTTTTTAATTATGATATATAATGGTGTGANTATATTGGATCATAATCACTATGAAAAAATATTAATATTGAATACCATGCCTAAGGGTTTAAACCTAATAAAAATATATTTAATGATTTTTCTGTTTTTTTTTTTCATGTTTTTAAATAATGAATATACAGTATAGGGACTTTGTTGATCCAAGTTAGAAGCGTTCTTAATTACACAAAAAGAAAAATAGTAAAATAAAGCTACTTTAACTAAATGAAAAGAGAAACCCTTTTCTTCAAATAAACTTTAAAAAAAGAAATTAAAAGTCTAGAAAAAAATAAATAAACAATAAAAAAAGTTTCCGTACTATAAACAGTTTATCGGTTAGAACTCCACCATATCTAGACGCAGATTATAATAGCATCGAGCGTTGTTCTTTTGTTAAATTTTCTCAAAAAGGTTTTGCTAAGTAGCAGTGGCGGCTAGCATATGGTGGACTCTGGAACGGAGCCCCTCCAAATAAAATTAAGCACATACTCCTTCTCAATGTTATCTAATATTGAGTAGTAATTTTTTTTATGTTAAAAAAATAAATAAATNATGCGTTTTTGAGCGTATTTCCCACATACATACATATGGGTAGGCATCTCTCTCTATCTCATTCGATCTCAACTCGATTGACGACTGTATGAATTTGGCGCTTTTTTATTTTATTTGATTATTTCAGATTTGTGATTGTTGTTTCAGTTAGACTTGTGGAATTTTTCCCCATTGCTTAGCCTACTAAGTGCTTTTGATTATTTTTTGCTGTTTGGATATTACAATCATTATGACATCTGTGAACAGCGTGGAAAACATTTTAGCTACTGGCAGCAAAAATCTTACTTTCGAGGCTAAATTAGAATTGAAGAAATTAGGGCCTCCAAGACCTGATTTAAAGATTACACAAGTACAAAATGCGTGTAAAAGCAAAAGTGGATACACAAGAAAATTTAATCCATCCTTGTATAAACATGCAGACTGGTTGTGCGGATGTGAAACAAGAAATGCATTTTTTTGTTACAGGTGTCTTGTAATGAACGTTACCAATCGTCCATGGACTTCAGAATGCAGCAGGGGCTTTAACACTTCTTAACTGTATTTATGATAATGATATAATGTCCCTTTTATCCGAATCCGTAAAACTTTTGCGAATTATCTGCACAATTCCAATGATAACTGTGGAAAGTGGGAGATGTTTTTCGACACTTAAGCGGATCAAGACTTTCACGAGAAACACAATGAAAGAAGATCGGCTGTGTGCTTTAGCTATGTGTTCAATTGAGANGCATTAGCCTAGGCTAACTTGCCAAGGCAAATATGTCACACATACTAGCAAGAGCTTTGGAATGCTTGAAAGAATAAAGCAAAGATATTACATTGCAAATATTTATTATTTTACAATATACTTAGGAAAACTATAACACGTATCATTATAATATATATGTCGGAAATTAAAATATAATACTCAAAGAATAAAGTACTGGCCTTACATTTACCTATATTTATAAATAAAAATCCCTAATGAAAGGAATAGAAATAATACATACAGCTCTTGTGTAAAATGACAGTTGGGAAAAAATATTTTATTGGTGGTCTTATTGTATATTTATATGTCTGCGTAATGCTTCTTAGTTTTGTAAAGAGAAAGATCAGCACCAGGTTGGCAGCTTCGTGGTTTGGATCAAAACATACTCTATCTTCTTGAGAGGAAAGGCAAGTTCAATTGGTTGTGCATATCCTCCGCAGCTTCTAACCGAGATAAACTCCCATGTAGACTCACGGGATTGCAAGGTTTTACCAATCTATTCCTCACAAGGGTAAGAAAAGGTATAAGTAGCCAAACTAATTTAATAAAAATTAAGTCTATATTATTTACAAAGAGGGATATATATGCCTACTCTGAGCTGAAATAATATATAAACAATAAGGAATTATAAAAAAATGGTAAAGTTCCAGAATTGCTCTGGCAATTTTTGCAAGACAAGTTAGACCTTGATTCAATCTTGCGAGATGAATCTGCTTCAATGCATCCAAGAGTGATTGTGTCTACCAGGTCTTTATCCACATGAGTTTTCAGGATAATGTGTCAATCAGCAATGGCGGACAAAGGGAAAAATGCTTATATGAAAGTTGGTTGAATAAAACTATTATATATTATTTAGAGAAAATATTGAGTTTATAAATATAAAAAAATGATATTTGAATATGTATGGCTGTTTAAACAGTTTAAGCTGAGCAAATGAAAACTATCATCTACATTAATTTTATGGCACAAAACAAACAAATGTTTTTATAATCATTTACTAGAAGTAATACATTCTAAATCTTGGTTGATATAAATGCCTATCTATGTACAATTACACATTATTAACTCACAAGTTAGAGTGACTAATATGAATACGGTAAAAACTCTATTACTCGTGCCTCTATTATCCGTTTTTGCTCATTTGTGCTTGTTAAAAAATCAATAATTAAAATAATATTAAATAATAAAGATAAATAAGTTTGTTTTTATACTAATAGAATTCCTTTTTTTATTTGATAGTTTTTATTTTACATATTTACAGAACTATCTGCTCTTCTCCTTTTAATAAATAGTAGACTAATCAATTGCTAATACCCTGTTATGTAATTAACTTTAAATGCATGCAAAGGGGGGGGGGGGGGCAGTGGCGTAACTTAAAATGCATGGGCCTCCCTCAACCTTATTACTTATGTATTTATTGCTCAGCTGTGGGCCCCTTGATTCCATGATCCTCCCAGCATGACAGGCCCTGAAGGCCAGTTAGTTACACCACTAGGAGTTGGGGTAGAACTGAGAAATTTCCCAACTCCTCAAATCCTAACTCACAACTACTATTAAACAGTTTTTCCACTAGCGTCTGAGTATCAAACTCTAGTTAGCCCTTTCCTCCAAGATGGCGTATGGGCTCAGATGCCTTATTTTTTTATTTAGAGTACTAACTTACCCTGAACCCTAACTCCAACTATGTGTGAAGTCCACTATGCCCCAACCCTATGATCAATAGGTGCAATATACTTTTTTTAATCAATTTTGATGAAACTTCCGTCAGCCCAACCATTGACCAAACAACGGCCGTAAACGGCGGGTTTTAGGAGGAATGGACTAATTAAGTTTGATACCCAAATGCTTGTGTTTTTCCTTCAATTGGTTTTTTCCAAACTGACAACCCATCATTTTCATTAGCATCTGGATCTTAGACCTACATTGGCATGCAGTTTATTAGATCCATCTACTAACGTTAACCATGACCCTAACTCCAACATTAATATAATAGCAAACTAAAGATCTATAACCTTAACTGTACACTGACCCTAACTCCAACTTAAATATTAAATCATATATACAGTAAATAAATAAAATAACAGCCAATCAGAGGTTGGTTTGCAGATAGGATGCAAGCCGACCTCTGATTGGCAGTTTTTGGGCTGAATGACGATAGCAAGTCTGAGATCCAGCCGCTACAAAAATTTCCAACTTTAGACTCGTCTAAAGTTAAAGGGGCAAATTTACAAATCCTAATACTTGCTTATATAACTTAGATCAATTCTAGAATATTGTGCTCCAGCCTGGTCATCTTTCATAATTAAAATACAATCTAATTTGACTAAAATGATCCAGAGAATATCTCTAAAAATAATTTTTAAACATCTTTACCTGAATTATGTTAATGCCATAACAATAACACCTTGATATTTGGTACACAAATTACCATGAGATTCAAAGTGTCATCAAAAATGTAAAAGATTCACTTGCTATATCCATAGAAGGCATACCTTACTTTTTTATTAAAAGCTGTGAATCCTTTTTTTGTAATTTTTAGTTTTAGTCACTAATATTATCCTACACACTGGTTTTTTTCCCCCAACATTTGGAAAGTTGGATTAATACTACCATACTATAAGGGTGGAAATAAAAAAGAAATTGGTAATTATAGACCAATCACTCTATTATCATGTATCTCAAAAATTGTGGAAAGAATTATTCTAAACAGACTGAATCTTCATGTTCTCATGGAGAAATATTTTCCAAATAACATTCAGGGTGGCATTAAGAATAGGTCTGCTATAACTAATTTGCAGCAATTAAATCTTATAATTTTGAATTTAGAAATTCCAGTAGATGTAATTTTTTTAGATCTTAAAGCAGCCTATGACACCGTCAACCATGGTGTTATTCTGGACTATCTTAAAATGGGTAATATTCCAGGTTACCTGATTAATATTTTGGTGAATTACCTTATGAATAGATTCATTATTGGGAATCCTTTTCTAATGTGTGGAAATCTAATACTGGGGTACCTCAGGGGTGTGCTCTATCACCTTGTAATCAGAGAGATTTCTATCACTCATCTAAATCATCTGTTGATATATGCAGATGATATGAAATTGTATTTACCAATAGCTAATGTTAAAAGTACAGAAGAGTTGCAATCCTTTCTTAATCATCTATTGCATCAATATAAATGGCATAATCTCATCATCAATCAAAGAAAAACTGTGGCAATGCATTTCGGAAAGAAAAATCGCAGACATAAGTATTATATTGATAGTTTTTCAGTGAGAGATATGGTAGCCCATAAAGATTTGGGAATTTTCTTTGATGAAAAGTATGACTTTAAGATACAAATCCAAAATATTATTTTAAATTGTAGGAAAAAATTTGGTTTTATTAATAATCATATTAAATACCTGAATACTGAAACTTTTGAAATCATATATAAAGGTAACATACAACCCATAATCGATTATGGTTCAATAATTTTTCAACTACAAAACAAAATAGTTATAAATATATTTCAGGTATATATTTATTCCAACAAAGAAGTTATCAATGTACAAAAAAAATACTATTAAGTTAACTAAAGGATCTCGCCCAAAGGATATGATCACTTTTTTACTACTAGAAGATTATCTAAGTGAATTTAATAAGTTAGTAAATGCAGGAATGGCAGATTCAGAATATCTTTTAGTTCTAATAAAAGGAATATAGAATTTATTTGAGGNACTGTTTACATGAATAAAAAATTGATTTACAGTACTCTAATTATGGGTGGAAAAATATGTTTTTCTATTAATCATGCATTTCACTTATCCAGCCATCCACTCCCCATTATTAAAACAAATAATATAGTATACTGTACTTTTATAAAATAAGTGAGCAAAGAGAAAAATTGATTTCTAGTAAAAAAAATGGAAAAATGATCATTTGAAATATTCATGTTTAAATGGTAATATTTAGAATTAATACTAACTAATCTGGACTTTGCGCTTGAAATATTAATTAAAGTTTTGGAAAAGGAAATGAGAGGGCTATCGGAAAATACTAACTGCAAGTACACATACTAGGGTGAACACCCCACAAAATAAAATACAACTTAAAAAATGGTTTTATATTTTTTTAAAAAAAAATATGGTTTCGCCTAAAAATAAAAATAAATTAGTCCACGAACCTCTTTTTTTCTGGATGGGTGAAAATATTTAAAAAAATTATAATAAAACTTATGAAGAAAGAAATGCGGATCCATAGGAGACATCATTTGGTGATAGAAGGCTGACTTGATGTGGGAAACAGTAACAAGAATAACACTACAGCTGACTGTTAAAGTTCAATCTTGCATGAAGTGATAAAAAGTACGGAGTAGTTTTGAAGTTTAAATGGGGCAGATCAGCGCTTGGTACAGTAGGAAGGAGAATTGGAGTGACGGTTGATGTCAAACGATGTCTACAGAAGATTGCATCTTGCGTCTACTTCTTGCTAATTTATTGGGTCTCTTCAGCTTTGGCTTGTGACTGCCGTCAAAGTAGACTATGTACTCTCTGGCACAAGTAAGGTGTCATTGAGTTATGATTGTAGTCTGTTGATCTCCCATATTAAATTCCTTATTGTGGCTACTACTGCCATGCAAAGTCCTATGTGTCATTCATCAGCATATATAAGTCCTATATGTCATTCATCATCATATATAAGTGCTATATGTCATTCATCATCATATGTCTTGTTTCATTCATCATCATATATAAGTCCTATATGTCATTCATCATCATACAGTATATAAGTTATTGTCATTCATCATCATTCATCATCATATGATGTGAATGGCATAAGACATATANCACCCCATGGATCTACAACAAAGGATCTTAGTACAGAGTAGCACTAGAAAGTTAGGGAAATTCCCTACTATAGCCTATGATGGAGTGTTATATAGAAAGAACACTTTAAAGACACTAAAATGATTGGTGGCAATAAAAATAATTATTCATCAAAATATGTTTGATTCTACGATTGGTGCGCTTTAGTTTGATCTATAGAAAACTAATGCGAAGGGAACTCTAAACATGGATTGATAAAATCAGCTTTAATGATATAAAAACCATAACTTCCCAATAAAAATTTGATTACGATTTGGGGAACAGAACCAGCCAGGAACCATTCCAGAAGAGTTCACTCCAATTCCAGTGCTGCCCAGAATAGAGGAAGCTCTGACTAAATGCTGTAAAGATGATCCCGTAGTTTTGAATTACCTGCGGCTGACCAACTTACTAGTTCCAGCTAACCAAAAATTGTGACTGAAGCTAGCAAATTTGTAGTCTCCTGCTAGTCTGAAGAACACCTCGTCAAAAGATTAAACAGTAAGTTGGCTCTAAAAGCACTTATTCATTTTTTAAACTAAATATGTTAAAGAGAAGAGATTAATTTTTCCTAGCATTTATTTAGTTCTCATTGATAAGAAAACATATTTAGCCACCGTACATAAGTGAATTTCTTCAATTTGTTCCAATACAAGTTCTGTTCCTGCAATTTATAATTCATCAAATTTCCTCAATTAATATTTCTTTAACAAGCATTTTTTTTATTACCAAGAAAATATATTGCATAATCCCTTTTGTTCTATCAATCAAATCAACCACGAACAAATGTAGAGAAAAAGAAGAAATTATTATAATAGTTTTTCTGTCTTTCCAATTACAGTACGTTGGGAAAATTAAAATATTAAAAGCTTTTCATATAACAAAAGAGAAGAGCATGACTGACCAGTCTCAAAATTAAAGAATCCAAAACTAACCCAATAAGTTTAATTTTGTTTTCCATTACTAACAAGTATAACCTCAGACTTTGCTTGCTGTTTAAATCGCTGTCTTGACCAGAAAAAAAAAATTAACATTGAAAGAAAAGCCGGATAAAAAGAATCACCACTAAAGATTTATTTTAAAAGAAGTTAATTGTAATACAGTTGCCCAACCAAGGTGTGCTACGAAACAATAACTTTTATTTTTAAATTACTAAGGACTTTTTCTTTCCATTACGAACATTTAGATAAGCGAAAACACACACTTTATCTAAATAATTCCTGGAGAAGACAAACAAACATTCTTAGAAGGAAATTCGCCTTTGAAATATTAAAGTAAGCGGCAAAGGAAAACTAACAGACTTCAATTCGTAAGTTCATATTTTTTTTATTTCATTTTTTTTTTGTAAGTCAGAGGGATATACAAAAATAGTTTTTGTTATATGCATTTGATCATTTCTCTTATTTGATTTTTTTTATTATTGCATTTCACTGTTATTGCTAATCATATTTATTGTTCTGATTATAATTTTCAAAGATTTTTTTATTAATTGTAAAAATCAACTTATGGTGAATTAAGGTATTATATTTTNATATTTGTATAAATTTTGCATTACTATGTAATAGGCCCATAGGGCCTAAACATTATAATTAAATAAATAAATAAATCATCATATATGTCTTATGTCATAATCATCATTTATAAGTCCTATATGTCCATCATATATAAATCTTATGTCATTCATCATCATATATAAGTCCTATATGTCATTCATGATAAGTCCTATATGTCATTCATCATCATATAAGTCCTATTTGAATTATTTAGAGAAACTTCTAATTATTTAAAATTGTAATATCCAAGTGTGAACTTATCCTTTGTTCAACATTTGATACCCTGCTGTTTCAAAAAAAAAAAACAAGAGCTATCATTTAATGTTCACATATTTGTTTGTGCCTGAAACAAAACTGTTGAAATTTTATGGAATAGAAATTTTATGTCAATAGAAGTATAATATTTATATTTCATTTCATTGGTAATTTTACTCTGTATGACTATTTTTATATTGTTTTAACGTTCCTTTTAAAGGATTACTAGATCGACCACTTCTATATGGTGTACGTGTAACCACTAGATTTTATCCAGGCTAAAAATCTGTATTTTTTAATTTTCAATATTTGATTCCTTGCTCTGTAGGTTCAAGTTTTTTAAAAAATGTAATGTGGTTCAGAAAAATATAATTTTGTTCAAGAATTATATTACTAGGAGTGTAATTCTTTTTCCATATTGATTGCTTATTTCATTTATAGGTGAATTGTCATTTTAAATTAGTTTTAATGTGCTTATATTTCATGAATCCTCTATTCTCTGAATGCTTAACTTATTTGTAAGGCATTACCATATCCTATGTTGGGCTAGGTAATGTCTAAACTACTCAATTCTAATTTTATGTTTGAATAAGAATCACATTTAATACTAATAATAATAGAAAATAAAAATTTGTTCAAAAAAATATAATTCTGTTCCAAAAATGTAGTTCTGTATTTCTGAGATGCCATTTTGTCCCCTAGAAAAATATTGGAAATCTTAAGAGTGAAACTCAGTGACAATAAACTTTAACTTCTTAGCCACAATTTTATTTCTTTGTATAAAGAAAAAACATTGGACCTTCTATTCAGAAAAATAGTTATTTTAAGAAGAAAAGACAATTCCTTCTGTTAAATTAAAAAAACAAAACAAATATTAGATTAGGACTAGGGACAACCTTGCTGGACTGTGGTCTGTTGTTGTCCATCATATTTGTATTAAAAACAACTGGCTAAGACCAGGTGAAAAATTAAAGAAAGACCAGAGCCTACTCCAACAAACTTGTACCAGTGGAAGTACACTAAGCATAAGGTACAAAGGAAGTAATGAAAAATGTAAAGTTAAGTACTGAACAATTTAGCAATTATTCCTTTTTTTTATTTAATTAAGAAATAGATGAAAGGAAATATTCTGTACATAAGCTATTTCTATCAAGAAATCCATGAAACGAAACATTCAACAACTTTACCATACTTGTACTTTCTTGTTTCTTCAATTTTTCTAAAGGACTTTTCTCCTAAAATCCAAATATATTTTTCCTGCTAACATCTTATACATATTAAAGTAGAAATATACCATCTATGAGGACTCATCATCATCTATATCTAGTCCCTTTAGGCTACCCTTAAATAATGATTTTATCAAGTTGAAAGAAAATCAATTTTTTTAAAAAAAAATGATGTACAGTAAGTCATTTATTTAATACTAGTTTAAAAGCCCATCAAAAAGATGGATTTCATTCTACTTAAGCTTGCTATNAGAGAAGTTGTGCAACATAATACATGATTTATTGGCGTTAAGGTTCATACCAAACAGTAATGAATCCTTACAAATTATGTTTAATGCATTTTGTGGGGAAATTGTTTAGGGGTTTTACAAAAAAAATTCAGGGATTTAAAAGCTTAAAATCTCATGAAAGAGTAGGTAATTATCAGTTCTAACACCTTTTCAACACCTAGTGCAGAATGATATTATCTTCATATAAATCAGCTATGATGAATAATAATAAGAAAAACATTTTCAAAATTACTTTAATAATTGGGAAAAGAACCCACAAATATTCAGTATGTGTCAAAAGGTATAAAAGTAAAACTCTAAACTATTATATAGTAAAGAAAAATGTAAAAATTTGGAATGAAATCCCGGTAATGGCACTAGAAAGTTCATATTCTGTGTTTAGGGGCTTTATTGATTGTAACATAAGAAATAATGCTGTTTGTTTATGTTGAAATGTACAAACTTGTATTGTATGTAGTTTTGTATTGTATTTGTAATGTATGTAATTTTATATTGATTTGTATATAGTATGGATATTAATTTCCTTTTTGTGTTTTGTTGTACTGTATAAGCTTATGGCTTAATCTTTTAAAATAAATTAAATTGAAATTTTGTCGCAAAGAAGAGAGGATTTATCTATTGATTTTACAAATATATATTAAAAATATCTAAACAAGATTGATAACTTCAAAAAACNTTTTTTATTAATTGTAAAAATCAACTTATGGTGAATTAAGGTATTATATTTTATACAATTTTCTTAAATTATTGAAAATTTTATTAATGCTGTAAACTGAAGTAATACTATCTTAAACATTATAATAATAAACTCATTATAAACATAAATTATAACTATTTATATAAATATTTTAAAACATATTTATTCATGTTATTAGCAATTAAATGTAAATAGAATAAAATTGCATATATTTTTTTAAACTAAACAAAAGTCAATATCTTATTCATAATTAGACAAACGTTTTTTTGTTGTTCACAAATAATATTTCTCATATTTTATTACAGCCAAACTAGAGGTTTTTTTTTTTTTAAAGATAATTCATATACTGTAACTCTTAGAATTATTATTTAACCTGATTCTTAGAAATGCAGTAAAACTGGTACCCGGAGCGATACTAAACTTTGGGGGAAAAGTGAGTATCTATTGAAATAGCTATAGCATTTTGTCTCTTCCAGAAGCTATGCTGTCAAACAAAAACAGTAGTTGGTTATATATATTTTTAAACTTTAAACTTTATAGATATTTTTTATAACTCTATTCGTGCATATATTAGCTATCTAGTACTTTAAATTGTTTAGTCAGGATTAGATAAAAAAATGTTGATAACGTTTTCAACCCTGCTTGAACTATTGTTACCGGCACAGTAACAGTTTTAATCAAGTCAGAAGTGAGTTCAGTGGTTGTGTGCAGCAGACCTCGAGAAGCTGGTTGTAGTCCTGGACGTAAATCGCTGGTTTTAATATCACACTTGTACCGCAAACACTGTTCTCAACAAAGTAGAATGCATAAACCCCACACACACATATAATAAAATCTTGCCCCTTTTTAGTTACATATAAAAATTTAAAGCATTCATACAAACTTTTAAACTGATAGTAAAAACCCCAAACTAGTCTACACACTATTTTAGGATAGGGACTAAAAGTATCACCATATGCAGAAATATTGTGTCAGNTTTTTAAAAAAAAATGATGTACAGTAAGTCATTTATTTAATACTAGTTTAAAAGCCCATCAAAAAGATGGATTTCATTCTACTTAAGCTTGCTATAACAGCGACTTAAAAGCCCGACAAAAATGACAGATACAGCAACATCTATGGACAGAAAATAGAGCGAAATAATTTATGTCCATAAATGTCGTGACAGCGTGACACACATATGACCAAAATGGCCTTTTATTATATTAGATTATTTGTATAAAGGAGTTAAGATAATTTTTTAATCATTATCCTTCTTAGGTTCCAAACTGGAATTTGTCCGATTCTTTTTTGACCNTATCAACAATCAAACTCAAAATATGTTTTTCACTTATTTTGGCAATGGTCGNTAAAATCGAAATAGGCCTAATTTGACCTGGGTTTAATGGAACTTTAATTTTTGGAATATGAATTAAATAAGCCGATTTCCAAATCTCTGGCATTTTATGTAGTTTGAATGAAAGGTTAGTAGTTATAGAAAGGCGGGTTCGCTCAAAACCAATCAGAATCGAGCTTACAAAAGGCCTAGGCA
>PXIH01S0041881.1:1734-11974 GCA_003024985.2 Euperipatoides rowelli
TTAGCATTCCCATTATTTCCTATGGAAAATTGATGTTTGATTTGCATGTTTTGATTTACATACGGATTTCCAAAAACACAACCCCCAGTGTAGATCAAGAATTACTGCAACTGTGCTGGGTCAATTTTCAATGATAACTGCATTTCATTGTTTTATATTTAAAAAAAAAGCACCCTAAAACAATTTAGATTGAGGAGCATTATAGTCTAGCTGAAAAATTAATAAATAGTGGCGGTAAACATTTTATGATGGTGGTGGGATAAGTAGTATAAGCAAGACTTATCAATGCATTAAATATGTTATATTTTATATACATAGTTTTATTCTATAAATATTTTTTTTTTCTTTATTTCTTTCCAGGTCATGCCATTTTTCCTCAAGTTATGTAATATGCCTTATTTTCTGGCTACATTTTATTTCCCATTTCATGAAGAAAATTGGTTGTTACGCGTTTGGTTGTTTTAGTCTTCAGATGGAAGGTTTCAGGAGTATAGATAATGCTGAAATAAATTGTAAGAAATTTTGATTTATAAATTTGTTTGCTTCACCTTAGAAATTGTTGAAAGACTTTCCTTTAGAAAATAAAATAAAACTTGACAACATAACTAACAAGTCAAGTCATTGTGTGTTACTGTATATATGAAAGATTGATTTCTATTTTCTATTTAAACTTTCAAAGTTAAAGATGATCCATCCACACAGTTAAATTCTAAATGTTTAAAAGTGATGAATGTTTTTTTTTTCTTTCCTCCTTTTAAACTTGAAAAGCTAAATTATACTATAAAAATAACATTGGTACAGTAAGCTTAATAAAATCAGTCAAGTATAACATTTCAAGGAGTAACTGTGGTTATTTTTTTTTAAATTTAAAACATTTAGGTTATTAATTTGCTTTACTTTAAAAATGATGGTGTAAAGTCATTAAAATGAGAAAATTTCACTGTAGCCAACTTTGATCTTATATCATCCATAACTGTAACTAAGTCGGTCACATTCTTCAACAGAAAATTGAAAAAAAAAAAATTCTAGATTACCCGTTTTGAAACAAAGTGGCAAAACTTGCTATACAGTAATTAAAAGAAGAAAAAAAATGAAAGAAAAATGGAAAGAAAATATGAAGTGAAATATTTTATAGTACAGTAATCAGTAATAATAAAATTGATAGTAGTAATACCGTAGTAATACAATAAGAAAATTTGTCCAAAAAAAATTAACTCACCTAAACTGAAAATTGAACCGGGTCTCCTGTATTAAGGGGATTTGTTATAACCACTAAGAATGCAGAAAACCCGGGTTCAATTCCTGGTTCAGGTAACTGAATTTTTTTCTGACAAAATTTTCTTTATTTATTTACATTAGCACATAGGTGCCATTTACATGGAGGCCAATGCACCCACACTCATAATCATATGGGGGCAGAAATATGTCTTGGCCCCCACATGATAAAAAAAATTATAAAACATATTTTACTTAATTTTCCAATAAAAATCACTTTTCAGTAATTAAATGCAATAAAAATAGCATACCATTACTGAAGATGTTTAGGATAACAATTACAGTTGCAAATAGAAAAAAATATATAGCCTATAAAACGGTATTAAAAATAAAACTGTAGTCTATTAAAACTTCCAAGTCCAGTTACTTTTTGTTACAAGTCTACACTCAATTTAGCTTTAATAAAATAATTTAGTGGTTTTGCTTATTTAGGCCTACATTTTAAAATAAATAAGTTAGCAACAGTGAGAATTTAAATCAGATACCAATATTAGAGTCATATGCCAGCTTGTCTTATTTATACATAATGTGGATTTTTCAATACAGTTTCAGATAAAGGATTTTATAATTTAGAACTATTTTTAAAAACAATTTAAGAGTCAAAATCATTTCCATCCTCAAACATATCTGTAGCTTCAAGGCCTTTGCAATGAATGATTACAATTTAATTGTCAAAGCATATTTCTGAAATTCTATTATCTGAATCTCTTTCATTATCAATTGGAAGTATATTTGGATTATCAGGTGAATAAAATATTCACCTATAGGCTTATTGTTGACATTATAGCCTCATTAACCAAATACCCCCAGCCCCCAATTTATAATAAATTGAACTGTCCAAATTAGTGGAATAATTTAAATTAGAACTGGAGTTATTATCAAATTCAGTATTAGGTTTTGATACATTATCTAAAGCTAGATTATTTAAAGCTGATGGCAAATTAAAACTAATAAACCTGATTTACTATTAAAATATTATTTAACAGTAAATCAGATTTATTAGTTCCAAGGCTTGAAATATCATTACCTTTGAATCCATATTCATAAAAAAAATTATCAGTTTGTGTATTACGGTACTAGTATCTAGATTCACCTTACATTTTCTAGCATCATCAACTCTAAAAGATTTATCTTACAATCCAATTCAATTAAATCATTGGAATCTTCATGTTTCATAGCCAAATCCGAAATGAATATCATTGATTTTTTTAATCTACCCAAAAATGATTTAATTAAAGTATTTTTAGGCCAGACATCAATATTTGCAATAACAAACCAATAGCTATGATCGAATGAGAGATCATATGAAGAATATTTATTAAATCTAGATTTAAGTCTAGTTACAATTATTTGTTTATCGAGTTAGAATTTTTCCATTAAGAAACTTTTTATAACTGAAGTATTAAAATGTATATCTAGTCTTGACAGAAACAGACACCTATTTTTTTTATTTTGTATTTATCTTTTCATTAGAATTATGCGCATTAAAGTTGTTTTACTTTTTGTCTTAGTAAAATAGTGTGTTTTAAAATGAGTGTTTATTTTTAGTGTAGTCAGCCTGATAGTTGTTTGTAATTTTAATAGGCATTTTGTCAGCTATAGAAACCACCTTCTGAAATATTATATTTAGAAGGATGATCATTTGCAATATTAAAACTCGCATTAGCATTCTCATATAGTATTATTTTGTCATTAATAAAAGTAGATTTTTTATTTTCAGATTAGAAAATTTAAATGCAGAATCTGTTAAATTTATAACTAAACTCTTTAAAAACATATCGGAGTTCAGGAATTTTAAATCAGATTTGATAGCCTAAATGATAGTTGTTGATTAAAATGTTTTTCATTAAGTTCAGCTTTAATATAATTAGAGTGACTGCTACCCATTTAAACATTAGTTTTAAAACATTGTTAGTTCTATAGATTCTTTATAAATTTGAGCATATACAGTAGCTCAAGTGGCCAGTTTCAGGCCAAGTTATATTTTATTAAATCAATGTTAAACTGTTGTTTTGTATAGTCTAATTTATTATATAAAGGACAACAAAAACTGGCGACTAGGATTAAAATATAAAAAAAAAAAAAATTCTTGCTATCAATGTAGAAAAAAAGGTCATATTAAAATGATATTTTGCTTCTTGGATAAATTCAATCCTAAACAAAACATGAAAATGATATGTACATAGCTTCACATTTTCAAAATAAAGAAAATGAAGAATATTTAATAAAAAGTAATACTGTATTGCAGTTAATATTACAATTAAAAATAGATACCGTAGTAAAACCGCCATTTGTACCGGACACCGGCACTGCAGTGCTATCATGCCTAACCATATCTTTAGAAAATACTGACTAAACCATGAGTTATTAAATACTCGTATCATTTTAAGGGTATTTGACCATCTTATAAAACCTAGAGGACTATATTAGGCAGATGCTAAATTTAATAATCAATAAGCTAGAAGACATAGGCTACAGTATATATATAAAAAAAATAACCTTGTTCAAACGGGCTTTGTTCCACTCTTTAGGATTACAAACGGATCTGCAAAAGGTAACTGTAGAAACTCCAAAAGTAGAAACTTTAAACCAAAAAATAAAAATCATAATCGGATTTTTACAATAAAATTTTCATTGTACCAAAATTGATAACTTAAAAAATTATAAGTTTAGAAATTGGGCAGCAATAATCATTCACATTGTCAAAAAAATTGAAATAATAAGAATATGCAGAGATTACAAAATTGGATTTAATGCAAATTTACACATAGGCCTTTAATGACATTTTACCCAAACTTGCAGGAGGTAAATATTTTCAAAATTAGATTTAGCCCAAACCTACCAGTAGATGAGGGTAGATGAACAATCTGCAGAATATTTGTCGATTAACACACACAATGGACTGTTTAGTGTCAGTAGGTTCCCGTTTGGTATAGCATCCACACTAGTGATGTTCCAAGAAATCATGGATAAAATCATATCTGGTATACCCAATATAGCATGCTACTTTGATGACATTCTTAACTATAAATACAGAAATAAATTATCAAATTCACGATTTAGAAAAAGAGGAATACTGTATGTCTCGGTCTTGAAACATGTGAATTCTTCATAAAAAAGATTTGTACCAATTAGAATCTTTATTAGGATTAATAAATTACTACTGTAAATTTATTCCTGATCTTGCATCAAGAACTGCAAATTGAATAGATTATGCAAAAATGTTAAATGAATTGGGACCCATCCACCTCAAAACAGTTTGAAACAATAAAAAAAAAGTAATTACAACTAATCTACTGACAAACTATGACCCTGCTTTACATATACTCTATGCCTAAAATAATAAAGATTACACCAGAACTTAAAATGTCATTTATTTTTTCTTTCTTCATATCGAACACTAGATTGCCTACAGTAGCTATCTACCTCCATTCCTGCAGTAGACTAGCCAAGATCATTTATTCATTCTTGCGTAATCTGAAAATGTTTAAAAAATGCCTTCATAATTGAGAGTAAGGAAGTTCCTAAATAAAAAAATTTAAATTAATTAGTTTTAAAAACTATTGACAAAAATAGAAAGTTTAAAGAGAAAAATAAAAATCATAATCGGATTTTTCCAATAAGATAATTATTTTAAAATAACGTATAAGCTGAAATGCCATGTTCATGTATTTTTTAGTCTAATTATTTATTTTTTATTGATTACAGTCATATACTATAATTATAGAAAATTTAAACGATTGAAAAAATACAAATCAGTTACACATTGATTTTTTTTTTTTTTTTATGGAAACTTATTTTGTGGCCACTTTCAGTAGGCCTATGTCTTAACTTTTATCCCATCTGCACAGAAGATTAATTTACTACCAAAACCACCAATCATGTTTTATTTCGTGGCACATGATTTGATGAATTTTCAGCCTTATTTTTTTATTTATAGTAATTTCATCCCAACATAACACCTATTAAGTAATAAATAACTATGCCCCAACCCTAATGATAAGATATAGGATAAACCTGTTGATAGTTTTAACCAATTGGAAATGTTGTTTTTTTACTTAAAATTCAAATGGTCGTAAACTTTTGTCAAGGGGAAAAAATAAAAATAAAATGTAAAATATTACATACTTAAATCATATCTTGTAATTTACTACAATTTTCCAGCAATTCGTCCAGATTTTTCTTTAATATTTCTAATGATAAACTTTCTATAGCTTGACAAGGAAGTCGATTCCTTGTTGGCAGACAATATTAAAAAAAATGTTATACTAAATATTTAATTTAAAGCATTCTTAGAGTTTGTAAATCAAAAAAAAATAAACTTACCGGTACTACATTTCTTCTTATGGTATTCAATCACACAGAGAAAATCATATTTTTAAAATTAGTTAATATAGACTTAAAAATCTAAAATTACTGCTTTATTATGGAGCTCCCAACAAAACTACTGTACCTTTTGTAGTAAAAAATGTTATAGCCTACTAAATATTTAATTAAAGCATTCTTGGAGTTTGTATAACAATAAAAAATAAATTTAGTATACTGTATTTATTATTTATTTAATAGCATGTCTAGTAAATTATAGTAGGCTGTCAAGAACACTGTAATAATTATTGTTCTATCTTTTTTCATGGAATTGTCAGACACTCGACACATATTCCTCATGTGATTGATTTAAAAAAAAATTAAAACTGGCTAACAAAATCTGAACAAATAATGTAGGCTAATTAAAAATATATACGTATATAATGCAATGCATTAACTTTCGGCATCAATATCTACACTATATTTTAAGTTATCCAACCAATTACTGTATATGCTCAGGTTTAAATCTTTTAATGAATAAATTTAAATTAAATTAAAGCCTCATAAATTTCTTCACACAAAGTTTTTCTCAGCCGTTTATTTTTTTTGTAATATTCTTTTCAAATGTCATTATAATCTTATCTCTCTATTTCCATATTGTCCACACAGTTGAGTTTACTAAACTGAATTCTCGGTAAATATCGGCATTTTTCTTCCCAGTTTCAATTTCTCTAAAGCCCAAGTTAGACGATACAATCTGCATACAAATTCTTATCGTAAACAAATCATTATATGGCCATTCACTGCATGAACGTGCACAATTTCAATGTCAGATGATAAAATAAAAAATGACCGTCATATGTACACCATGTAGTAATTTCACCACACAATGCAACATTCTATTTACAGTACTTTTTTCACTTCAAACAAATTTTATTAATCATATGATTTACATTTTTAAAATACAATAACTTAATCATATAATTAAAAAGAAAATAATAAAGCCAAATGAATTTAAAATTTATTTATAGTATTTAAGTCAATTTTAAAATGTTTAAGTAAGGAGAATGTTTTTATACGTGTAAAAAATATCAAATTAATTCCTCAAAAATAGATAGAAGTTTTGAAACTTAAATTTAATGTAAATTTATTAAAATAGATTTAAATGTCATATAGGCTAGTGAGTAGTGACTATTAATAAATTCCATAACTTTTTATTTATTTACTTTTTATTCTGTTTAAAGTGATGCACAGAAAAGTAGCCGTCAATAAGTTCTATATCAGCTTTTATAAAAGATATTTTAGCTAATCCCTTCATCCTTTTTGTATTCAATCAGTGGTTTGTTCACTAGTTTTGATATTCTAATGCCAGTTGTGGCAGCAATATTGGGGGCTCCGGAAGGTAAACTTTTGCCAGCATTATTATTTCAAGATAATAAATTTAAAAAAAAAATTGCTATAAAATTGGATATTGAAGTAAATTAAAGTTAGTCTTACTTAAAAAGAAATTGGCTAAAGAGTAGAAATGTGTTTATAAACTATATTGTTAAGATTTATATTTATTTTTTTTAAAAAAGGGAAATCTCTACAGTAGTTTTTTAAATTAAGGCCAAAAATTACACCATAAATACTCGGTGGATGTCTATATTTTCTATAGGCTGGTCACCATGCCGTACTTTCATCGCTATGTAGTTCACACTAAATAATAAACAAAAACTTTTAGCTTAGCATTTTTTCCATTGTGAATGTTTTCTTTCACCCTCATATTTAAACTGCTAATAATATAACACTGAATTAATCGCAGTTCAATATTAAATTTTCCAAATGAATTTCATATTTTAGGAGTCCATGATGTTTTTTTTTCAAACTTCAGTACTGATCACTTGTTGATGCAATGCATATATTCTATTGGCTGGCGGATGCAAATCGCCGGATGAAAAGTTAATTCTATCCAACTTACACACAACCTACATTTTTCAGGTCCAATCGACATTTTGTTGATTAGAACTGACACAAAGTAAGTCAATCACATCATGACTAAAAAAAGCTTAGCAAAATATTTACAGCCAAATTTTGTCAATGTACGGCCCACAATAGACCAGTAATATATTTTTCGTCCCGACAAACAATTTCAGTTGGACATCACTGTCTTAAACCGTGGTATAGATTTTGAAACTGGCCTGCCTAACTTGCATTAAAGTGGTTTATGAATGATTTTTTTTAAGTTGATTTATGTTTAGTTTTGCCTAAAAATATTTGTTTAATTAATCAATTTGGAAAATTTAAACTAAAACATATAAAAATTCCTAAGTTTGTTCTATCAAAAAATAAAAACTTTAATGATGTCAATTTGACATAGCCCATGACTTGAAAAGTGAAATATCACTACATATCCCATAAGAATTTGCCAAAAATTCACAGTTCGATCATTTTAAATCACTTCACTAGCGCTAAGAAAATATAAGCGTAATCACATTTTAATAATCAAATGCTGTATTTCAATTTTTTTAAAAAAAATTTAATTAGACTTTCAGTCTAATTTACCTTACTTAGTAAATTGATAACTTAAGAGTTGGTAAAAAAAAATAATCTAGTGTTTTCCAAAAGAACTTTGTTGTATAGCCAAATCGATAGTAAAATTATTATTAGGTTTATTATTATCACTCAACAAAATATATAACGGTACATTTTAAAGTATATGAAATTAATTTCATTCGGACTTTAAAATTTTAGCCCTAAAGAGATATAAATACTAATTAGCCTACAATGATTATGAAAAAAAGTTTCCAAATTCAACTAACAAACAGAGATAGAGATAAAATAAAAAAATCTTATTAAACTGTTCAAATTCTCGCATCAATAATCATATTCTCAGCTATTGTACTTCGACGATTGTTAATAACAGATCAAGCAGACTCTTGACCAAAACAATAGACTACGGTACGGCAATACAAATATTATTGATCTATGTCAGTTCATTATCTGGTTATTGATCCAGCTCGCCCTCACAGTAATCTGGCATAAATAATAAAGATGATAATAAATAACATTATTATTAAAGTGTTTATTTATTTATANGTAAAACTTGCATCAAACATTAGAAATATGAAATAATACAAATTTGGTTGTTGCTCCATAAACATTACTATCGCAACTANCAGAAAAAGGTCATATCCCCAGAGGATTTTGACCTAATTTACATTTACTTCCAAAACATAATTGATTGGAGAAAGACGTAAAAGAAAAAGTTAATGTCTGTAAACCCCGCCAACATCTTCTTTACAACAGAGTAAATAAATAAACCAGGTGAAAATAGTTCATTAGACTAAAGTCTAAGTTACAAAGCACATAATCCATGTAATAATAAATGCCAATATCTGTTGAAGATGAAACAACACTCTTACAATCGCCATTATTTTAACGTAATTCATAATATGAAATAGTCCCTTCCGATATAGCAAAGTTCACAGCATCAATGAAATAAAAATCCAAATAAAGATTCACAAGGAAAATAAAGTAAATAATGCCAAAGATTATATATTTATGCTTCTAAATATATAAATTGAAATATTCTTAGAAACTATATCAAAACGACCATATATCATAAGCCCTCGGAAAATGCCTTATTCTCCGCAACAGGAAAGGAAACATTGTTACGAAAAACCACTGCAAATGTTTAAAGACCAAAAGATACTATAGCCATGTCGAAGGATCTTCAAAATAATAAGGTAAAAATAATAATTTTTAAACTTAAAATAAATATATGTACAAAATAAAACTATTTACAGTGAAGAATGAGCAGCCATTAAAGGCGCTACATCACGTGACCTACATAAAAAGAATAACTATTTACAACAAAAAATTCAAGCACCTATCACGGCCCCAATATCCAGATCAATAAAACATTCTTATAGAATTAATTTTTTAATGCAAATAAAAACATTAAAACTGTAGAAGTTTTATTTTGAACCTAGCCTACATGTGTTTGTTTAGAGTTGTTTTTATAAAAACCAATGACATGTAAATAAAAAACATAAATGCTAGTGAACAGATCTACTTAGTCTGATTGTTCTGTGAAGGATTGAACCTGTCGCATATTTAAACTTCTTATGCTAGTGAACAGATCTACATAGTGTGATTGGTCGGTGAAGGATTGAACTGTCGCACATTTAAGCTTATGCTAGTGAACAGATCTACGTAGTCTGATTGATCTGTGAAGGATTGAACTGTCGCACATAAAGATTGTTATGCTAGTGAACAGATCTACATAGTCTGATTGGTCTGTGAAGGATTGAACTGTCGCACATTTACAAATCAATTAAACCTGAACTTTAATAACGAAAAAAAGTAGGCTACATGTTTTTCCGAAAAATTTGTGCAATTTATAACAATGCAAGTTATAGGAACCATTACAACTGAAAATAAAATTGTTTATGTTTATCACCAAATATAAGGTTTCAGCAGCTAAGTTGCCATAGTAATGAAAGCGATGATAATATCAGGCTTTCAGGTAAGGGGCGTTTTGGCGTCATTTAAGCCCTAATTTTACAAAAAACACCTGTCAAAATGATTATACAAGTCAGTGGAAGTCAACAATAAAATACTAAGACATATAATTTCTTAGACGTCAATACATAAATCTAGAAGTCAATTATTTAAT
>PXIH01S0041887.1:0-10048 GCA_003024985.2 Euperipatoides rowelli
TTATTAAAACTTGTGTTTTTTTTAATTTAATCATTAAAAAGTTTGATAGTGNCTTTTGTTTTATCTACAGTGTCTAATCAAATAAAAAATTAAGGTGTGTATAACTTTTCCTAGTTTATATGCAATCAAAAAATTAATTATAAATTTAGACATCTTGATATATTTTTCACCTAAGTATTTTTTATAAGTTAGTATTAATTTTTATTTTAAAATAAAAATAAATAGTGATTATCATAATCTTGTTAAGTTTTACTTGTAAGAAAGAATACATTTATCCATTGTGCATAATTACATAGGAATGTCTCACTATTGGACAATTGCCCATTAAATACCTTGTTTATTTTAAAATAACTATCCATGAACTTGGAATTATTGTCCCTTCCCCCTCCACCTAACTAATTTAAACTTGATTATATATTTTGGCCATAAGCTAGATAATGTTGCACTGATTCTAGAAATGATTTTTAAATTGTTTGTCTCTTCTTCCCGTAATAACTTTATGCTTGGTGATCTATAAAACGACTCCTTAAAATGCATATTAAGAACATAAAAGGAATGCAAATATATCAAACTAGCTCAGGTTGTTTCTGGATTAATTGGAGCTTGATAGTTTGATATACAGTTATCCAGGAAACGTCATAGTACCTTTTAGCCTAAATTTTCAAAAATTTATTAAAAAAAAAAGGGAGATCTTAAGACCCCAAAATAGCATCAATTGTATCCACTTTAGCAGGGTTTTAGAGTAAATCAAACTTCATTGTGCTAGGATGAATGATTGAGGAGCAGTACAAACCTTACCAATATACAGACATTTCTACTCTTAGATAGTGGTGGAAAGTTTAGTTCATGTAATACAATTAAGACCATTTTTAATAATTTTTATTGATTAGTGTAATTAACAGAAGCTATGCTAGGATCTTCTTTAAGTTAACAGAAAGTCTTGCAGACACAATACTAGCATTTTTTTCTTCAAATGAATTAGTTTCAAGTAAAATTTATTTAATTTTTAAAACAACCTAAAAATTTGCCAATATTAATTTAGTGTCTAATTGTCCTTTTTTTTTAATTTTTAAAAATCCATTCTATACTTTAAATGGTATCATTATCAAATAGTAGTTTTGTAATATTTTATGTACATGAGACAAGTAACACAAAACATTAAAAAACATCCTACATTTATTAGTTTAAAAATCGATTATGTATAAGATTTAATGAATAAAAACAAGTCTAGCTATAGTCACCCTAACATTATCATTAATTTCAGAAAATTTATCTCAGTAACATTCTTAACAGGCCTCACTTAATAAATATTTTCAATTACAGTTTACTTATTAATGCCATTTCATATATTATTTTAAATAATAGCTTATCAAACTTTGTTGAAAAGATATCATTGGACTAGATCTCTATAAAGGTAAACAGATATTTCACAAATATCTGAATATTGTACTGTTTCAGAAGTGATAAAGTGAAGATATCAGATACTGGTTAACAAAACAATCAATGCAAAGTGTTCATGGCAAAGAATGAAATTCTTTCAGAGAAGAAAACCTCGTTTAACTTTTACAAGTTACCACCCCTAGCTTAAAAAAAGCAATGTTTTTTATCCTTTGGGAATTGAAAAAAAAAAACTATGATTAATGGAGATGTAACATTTGTGCAATTTCAAGCACGACAACAGTAGTCAGCCAAGTTTACTTGATGGATGATAATCATTACTTAATAGCCTAGAGCATTTGATGTCACAAATTTCACGAATACAGCTCCACCATATGAGCACTGAAATTTTACAAATTGGATGTGAAAAGATAAATATGCAAGAATAAAGCATAGCACTTCCATTAGTATTTTTTTTTTTTTTGAGGCCAAAAACTAATTTGAATAGTTAGTTATCAGGACAAATTATTTTGACAAAACTTCTTGAAAGCACCCTTTTAGGATGAGGTTGTAGCTGAACTGAATAACTGAATTCTCATACAAATATTTTTAAAATCGCTTTATTCAAATAGTATGACTAGATTTTTTTAATCATATTTGTAAATACTGTATGCATTATAAACTTGGGTTTAAGTTTTTGAAGCATGTGTGATGATAACAGCTCCAATTCTATGCATTACTGATACAATAATATTATATCTGGATTAAAATATACTTTTTCACAGATGAAACCAATGCTCAATCATATAGGCTACTCTTAGCATGATACTTTATTTGTGAGGAAGTTATATCTGATTTTATTTTTTTACTGTTCATTGTTTAGTGAAAATTCATTTGATGCACAGGCAGTTTTGGTTGTGCAATCAATAGCATCTCCCCTGGTCCATTTGTTGATCAATTAAAAAATGTTTCCTTGTTAGTGATCTGCCTGGAATAAATGTAGCTAATCATTTTCTATAATAATTATTTAATGGTTCCAAATAAATAACTTTCACAGATAAGGTTTGCAGATATGATTTGCAGCTATCAGTAGGTTATGTATTTTAAAACTAATTTGATGCTTTGACCTGTAATAGTAAAGGGATATAGGAGAGCATTTTTTATGAAATCCTGACAATAAATAATTCCAATGATAAATGCCTTTTTTTTAAAAAAAAAACTGCTTCCAGCATTTTTTAAATCTTTTTCAGAAACAAAATAAATTTAGTGGATTAATAATTTCTTTTTTAGCAATAATTTACAAGTTTCATAATTAAACACTATTTGCAAGATTGATACAGTGAAAAAAATATTGATTAAACAAAAAAAAAAACACACACATTTTTTTTTCAAACAGAATAGAAGTATCTGCCAATAAAACTTATCCCTAAAAAAACAAAAACACCTGTGATTGGTTAACAGTTGGAGTGACAGATACTGTGCAAAAATGATTAAAAATGATCAAGCAGATTTATCCCATACCTTGTCTTGAGCACCTAGAAATGGGTCGCAATAAGTCCCAATTTACCATATGAATAGCAGCATTATTTTTAAATTTACAGTCCTAACCTTACTGTAACCCTCAACACTAACTCCTACTATGGATTAAACCCGCTATTCCTCAACCCTCTGATAATCTAAAGGTGAAATTATTCATTTTTGATCGATTTTGATAATCTTGACACAACTTCTGTCAGCCCTTACGTATTGATGAAAATAGATGTGCAGATGTTAAAAACATGGTAAAATGTGACTTATTGTGATCCGTTTCTAGACACTTCTGTATTGTCAATAGAGTTGAGCAGTTATTTATTACTTAGTGGGTGTTACAGTCAGCATTGGGGTAAATAATAGAGGTTGGGACTCTAAATAATAAAATAAGGCTAAAGATCAATTTAGTCTTGTGCCGTGAAATCAAACATGATTGGCTGTTTTAGTAGATGACTTTGCTTTCCAGACGCTAGTCACAAGAAGAACTTCTGTCTTAATTTTTTTTTTCACAATCCAAGTCTGATGATTCATCTCATGATTTATTAAAAATAATATATTTTAAAATTGCAGTAGGCTATATGTTTTACAAGTTGTAATCTTTTGACATATAACTTGCCATTAAGTTAACATATTAATAACGATGTTAACTTAATTGTTTGTTTTTGTTTTTTAATGAAGATTGACTCAACACCAGGTAATAAGATTATCAAGTTCAAGCTCTTAAAATTATAAGAAATTAGCAACAAGATTTAATTAATTTTATAACAATCTTGCTAAAATAACTCTTTGCTATGTGAAGTGTGTATAAATTATCCCTATTTTTCTTTAAAAAAACAACCTCTTGCTTATAATTAATATATAGTTTAAATGAAAAGTACAATACTGTTAAGTTTATATTTATGTTTCTAATGTACCTCATTTTTTCTTCAAATTCTAAGTGTATACAATACAGTATAGAATGTACAATATAATGGTTGTTCTAGTATTTAAATTATTTCAACTTAACTATGTAACAATTTATTTTCTTAATAATTAACGGACCGATGTCACAATTTTATTCATGTTATTCACTTATAAGAAAGACCAACATCGTAATTTTCTTCCCAAACATACTGTAGTAGTTTGCTATTTTCTTTCCAGAGAGAAAACATTATTAGCTAGATCAAAAAATATTTGATTACGTCACAAATCGATGATGTCTTTACAATTTGAACCAAAAAAAAAAAGTGTTGCTGCCATAGGAGATTATTCTATAAAACTAAGTAAACTTTTCTTATTTATTACTTTTTTGGTTCTATTTTTTAGCCTGAAAAAGTTAGAATCTTTCAACCGTTTACTTTTTGTCATATAACTTTACTAAAAGTTTTTTAATCATTTAGATCAGCAGTTATTTATTACTTTCCTACATGGCTGACACCATAATTAAGTGAGAAATTTTGCGGACCCCCCCCCCCCCAACTCCGTTAACATAAAATTCAAATTTTTCAAAATGAAAATATAAGCAAAGATTATTAATATTTTCGAATGAAATTTTGATGATTTTACTTCAAGGTGTACATTAAAAAAATTTAAATTCTGTTAAATATTATTAAAACAAACTATCAAACAATGATCTAAAAACAAAACATAATGTATAAATTATTTAGATTAATTAATTAGGAAATTTATGTTAATGTTTGAAATTTGCATTCAAGTTGCATGCCGGAATTATTTTGGACTATTTATGAGAATACCTATCCATGGATTGTACAGCATTGTGTCATCCGCTGTCGAGATTAATTAATTAGGAAATTTATGTTAATGATTATCTGTTTATAATTACAGGTATTGGTGGCTGTTTGTCAAATTGCTATTATGATGTATTATTATTGGGGCTACTGATTTATGGATGCTTTGGAATTGTATTTTGGATTTATTCTGAGTCCATCTATTTTATACTGCTGATACTTAATTTTTCTGTATTTACTTAGATTTTAGAAATTTGCATTCAAGCTGCATGCCGGAACTATTTTGGACTATTTATGAGAATACCTATTCGTGGATTGTACAGCATTGTGTCGTCCGCTGTCGTGATTAATTAATTAGGAAATTTATGTTAATGTTTATCTGTTTATAATTACAGGTAATTATCTTTTTTATTATATAGTTTCTGTAAGTGTGACAGTTGTGACGGCACAGATACTAGATTTTATTTTGTTTTTGATATTTGAGTGTCTCGATTTTTCAAAATGTTTTCTCATTCTACAAATATTTCAAAGAATTCCGCAAAAGATAACATATGTTCATTTTGTTAAATTAAAGTTAATAGAAATGATCTTGGGATTAAATGCGATAAATGCTATTTCTGGTTTCACGCGGGATACATTGCCATTTCCGCAGATGAATATAAACATTACAAAGTGATGTCTCCTTGGTTCTGTCCAAGTTGCTGTCATTAAACACATTAATGAAGCCATCCATAGCATTACTCAGAAACAGGTGGCTAGGACTACTGATGATATAAAATAAATTAAACTGTCAATTGCTGAAGTAAAAAATGGGATGCATGGAGCTCAACCTCTTTCTGAGAGCGAGGGTATAAACAAATTGTCAGAATTTTTGGATGACTATAAAAGGTCTCACAATTTCATTTTGTTTGGTTTGGCAGCAGATGTACATATAAAATTTGTTATTGACCGTATATTAGATTTGTTTGATTTATCTGATAGTATTGTTTCCTATAAACAATTAGGACGGGATGGTATGGCATTTAGACCGATATTGATACAATTTGACTCAATCTTTAATAAGTGGGTGTTCTTTAAAAAACACCCTTTATTGAAGGATTGTGATTTGTCTGAGAGAAAATTATTTCTGACACTAGATAAAAATAAAAACCAGAGAATAAAAGATAAATTGCTTTATGTTGAATTGCATGAAAGACGGAGAAAAAAATGAAAATGTAGTTATTAAAAAAGGGGTTATAGTAACTAGTGCCACAGCCAAAAGATTAGTGTCAGTATTTGCTGCTGATTCAGCAGTTAATACGTTTCAGAATAAGCAATAGCAATAAAATGTGACTGATAGTTTTTTTTACACAAATGCATTATTAATATGTAATAAGATAGACGAAGTTAGTATGATTGTTATCGATAATTTACCTCTTTTTTTTTTTTTTGCTGTCACCGAATCATGGTTTAAAAGTATTGACCAGTTTGAATTAATTAATATTAAGGGCTACTCAGTCGAGGGCTTAATTAGGAATGAAATGGGCGGTGGTGGCTTAGTGTTGATTTATAGATCTAGTATTAATATTGAATTTGTTCAATTAGATCATGCAAACATTGAAATAATGTGGTTCAAATTGTTGTTAAATGGTTATAAATTGTTTGTAGGCTTATTTTAGAGACCTCCGGAACATACGGTACTGTTGGATATGCAATTTTTGTCATGCCTGAAAAGGGGAATTGAATATTTTAGAGCGCATGGGATGGGTTACTTTGTACTTTTAGGTGATTTAAACTCACCAAATTTTGATTGGGTTTTGTTAAATGATAGCTCTTGTAGTTTATTTGAATCCAATATTATTGAATTTATTCGTTCAAATTTATTATTTCAATTAATAGATCAGCATACACATATCATAGGAACTTCTTTATTATTGGATATAATAGTTGTTAACGACACCGATATGATTCATAATATATATTATTTACCCACTATCATGAAAAGTGATCCCATTTTGATTAAATGTGAATTTTTATACGAGACAGATCACACAGTTCATGGCTTTGAATCATATGAATATAATGATTACATAAACACAGATCTTAATGGGTTCCAGTCCTCACTTGATGAACTTGTCGAATGTGTTTGACAAATTGGGTGATGATATGGAAGAGTTGAGCAATAGTTTTAATGTTGCAGTTAATCAAATGATATATTATACACCAAAACGTAAATTTAGAACTGTTCTGTTCAGAAATCGGCATCCAGGCTGGCTAACAGTTGAGCTAAGAGCTCTTAAACATAAAAAAAAGTCATCTATTTGGTATGTATCAGAAGAGTAAAAGCCCTATAGATTTTGAGGCATATAAGTGTGTTCATAATAAAGTTGCACAAGTAACTAGAAAGAATAAACGTATGCTTTGTTTAAAGTGAGAGATAGTATTAAAGAGAATTCAGCCAATTTATATAAAATAAATCAGGACTCTAGAAATGTGCAAAGTAACGTAATAAATCATATTGTATTGATGGTAGGATTATTGTGGACCATTTGGAAATAGCTAACGAATTTACCAATCTACAGTAATAGTTATGATGATGTTGACACGGTTAGGTTACTATTTTTTTATTGTGATGATGGAATATTGAGTCCGATCAATAGTGTTGTAATCAGTCAAATTATTCAAGGACTTAAGAATATGTATGTTGCAGGCACGGATGGATTGCCAAATTTTCTGATACAAAAATTTGTGTCAGAATTTTCAGCTATAAATTTGAGATTATTTAGGGCATCGTTGCTATCTGGCAGGGTTCCATTATCATGGAGGAAGTCAATAGTTAAACTGATTTTTAAAAAGGGTAATCGGTCCAATTTACTTATCGCCCAATCAGTATTACCAACAATGTCTCTAAGATTATGGGATGAATTGTCCTTTGTTTGCTGAAGCCATACAAAGAACATCACCTTAGTGCTTTTCAACACGGTTTTAGAATCGGGCTATCGACTGAGACCTGTTTGCTATCGGCCTATAGTGCTTGGTCTACCTTAAGAGATATGGGCCACAGACTTGTCATCGCATTTTTCAATTTGACAAATGCGCTTGACTTGATTTGTATTGATCTATTGCTTTTTAAGATGTTAAATATGGGGATACCAACTATATTATGCCGGTGGATTTTTGAATTTCTTTCTAATCGTCCATTTTCGACAGAGATAGGTCATATTCGTTCTAGTACAGGTTGGAGAAATCGTGGCAGTCCTGTTCAACGTGTTTATTGCTGATCTAAACACTTTGCCTTTTGATAACATCATTGGATACGCTGATGATATGAAGTTGTTTACAATTATAGATACTCCTGAGGATGCTAGAAATTTTCAGAACCAGATTAATTTGTTTACAAAATGGATGTCCGATAACTCATTAAAAATTAATTATGACAAAACGAAATGTATTATTATGGGTAAATGTGCGTATCATCCTGATTTTTATGTTGACAACATAATGAGTATGAATTTATCGTGATCTTGGTGTTGTAGTTGATTATTGTCTGACATTCGCATACCACGTGGATTATCTAATTTCAAGATTATTCCGTAAGTTTTACATACTAAAAAGTGTATTTATCATAATTGAATTACAGACTTTATTTTGCTGTATAGGAGTTATCTCCTGCCTATTATGGATTACTGTGCCACTGCCTATGCATTTGTAAATATAGAAGACCATAGTAAAATGGATGGATTTCTACACAGAGTTTCTAAATTTATAGATGGTTTTTATTGTTATACTTGAGAAAAGTGTAAAAATATTTTGTTTAACTATGGTATAACTTGCCTGTCAATAAGGAAGTTGAGAGGAGATATGATTTATGTATTTAAAAATGTTGTAATGAATTTTAATTTTGCATTTTTTGAGTTATCATTTAAGAAAACCACTAGGGGTCATTATTTTAAGTTATCTATGGGACAGGTTAATTTGAAACTTAGGGAATATTTTGTTTCTTGTCGGGTGATACATGAATGGAACAGCTTTCCGGGGTGGGTGGTCTACTCCTCATCTATAAACACATTTAAAAACAGCATCGGCATATATTTTTTTGAGAGATTTTTAATAATAGTTTTTTTGGGGGGCTTAGAAGTCGGGTGTTGACTTAAATAGCCTTACTTTAACTTTAACCGTGAGGCTGATATTTATCTCTTTCATAACTTGACTTCCTAACATGACTGCAGCATTATAAATTCCTCGTAAAGGTAAAGACTAGTTAAAATCCCATAAAGACTAATTAAAAGCCCATAAAAATGATGAAAAAAATAAGATGTAATCTTCTCCCCAGCCAAATAATGTTTTTTTTTTCAATCAATCCTTAGCAGCTAAAGATTTTAGTAATTTTTAGCCAGTAAGTTATAATGTCTTTGGTTATCATGCCATTTATAAAATGGCTAGTTAAAATGGCTAGATATATCAAAAGCCCCAATGATGGAGAAATACTTGAGTATTTAGAAAATCTTGATTTTGAAATTCTAATTTTGAGAGTAGTAATAGGGATGAAAGGGAACTTGAGGATAATTTTGAAAACTTTGATGGATGGGAACAAAATCTAATTTTACAAGAACATCAATGGCATACAGTAGACTTTGTTAGATCAGGTCTCCATAATCAACGTGAACCTTTGGACCCAGATAGAATGGCTTCCACATTATTCAATAATGAATCTAATCCAATTACTGATTTTAGGGTCATTAGACAAAAAAAAATTTTGTCAGTTTTTTTCCAGAGATTATTTGTTCATTAGTAGAGGAAACAAATATGAAGGAAAGGGGACATTCCTTCATATTTGAAAGATTGGAAAGCAGAACAGGGTTGCAAATGGTGTTTATTGCAACAATTTTTTATATGGGCATCAATGACAAACCAAAATTTAAATTTTTTTGGTTATATTATAGTCCAGGATGTTGTTCTATCATGTCTAGAAACAGATTTCTATGAATATTACAATTTTTTTCATTGCTGTAATAATGTTGAGCAACTTAGTATAGGGGCCCTAAATATGACCGGTGTTTTAAAATTAGAAAAATTCAAAATATAGTAGTTTTAGCTTGGCAAAATAGTTACAATTTAGGGAAAAATCTGAGTGTTGATGAAGATAGAGTTATTTTCAAACATTATCCACCAGGAATGGCAAATAGGATTTGTCCAGCATTTCACAATTGAACAAATGTTATGTCATTTTGGCAAAAGTGCTGAAATTTGGGTGTCTAGGTTACATATTTTTGATAAGCTTTTTTTTTATTATATTGTATGACATTTTGTTTCTCTTCTGACAGAATTGATAAGCTTTTTTTTAGTTTGTGCACGTTTTGTTTCCCTTTTCACAGATTTGATGAGTTTTTTTTTTGGTTGTATGCACGTTTTGTTTCTCTTTTGACAGATTTGAT
>PXIH01S0041894.1:3327-13480 GCA_003024985.2 Euperipatoides rowelli
ATTAATTAAAAATCAACAGTAATTAAATTTTGTGTTTTCAGATTTTTCTGGTCAGTTTGAGTGCCTAAACTATCATCGTACCAAATATCAGCTTTTTAGCACTTGTAGAAGTTGGTTAGAATTATTGGATACAAACATAGCATTCATACAAATTTTGTCTTTTATATATTAACATTTGATCACTTTTTCTCTGCACTAATTCAAAACTATTTGACATGAACCATTATTCTTTTTTTTTTTCATCATGAGATTGCTCGTTCTTGAAACAATAATAAATGTGTGACAGTTCAGTCCTTCACAGACCAATCAGTTTGTAGATCAGTTGACTAGTGCCAAATGATTTGGAAGCCATATTTTTTTTATTTACAGTCTTAATCTTCACCCAACACTAATTCCTAACTCATATTACAGTATATAATAAGTAACTATGCCCCCAACCCTGACGATTCTTAAGAGGTACGGGAGATCAGCTTTTAATATTGGTGGTGTTTATAATAACTCGAAACAAATACAAGTAAGTTGAAAATAAAACTTTAACAGTTTTAATCTTTTTATTGGCATTAAAAAAATATATTCTCTAAGAATGTTTGAAATCTTAATAAAAATTTAAATTTTAATATTGATTTGGCTATACTACAAAAACTCCTTTTGTAAAACACTAGATTGTTTTCTTTTATCACATGAGATGTTTAAAATTAGATCAAAAGTCTAATTAAATTTTTTAAAAAAATTGAAATATTTGGTTATTAAATTGAAGGTATTGGTGCTGTGGTTGGCAGCCTATTAAGGGGGAGAGCGATCACACCTAAAATGCTTTCATAGCACTAGTGAACTGAGCTAAAATCTTAGTGAAGGATCGTACTGTTGCACATTTAACAGCTCGTTATTTGATCACTATTATATAACCATCAAAATATTTCTAAAATGTATAACTGAAGAAATCCAGATAAATGTTCCCAAACCCTGGGGTCCCGTAAGGTGAACATTAGGGTTCCACAAGAAAGTTACACCATAATATTTGAATATTACAAAAAAAAAAAGATTAAAAAACAGTTTAAACATTGATGGATTGTAAAGTATTTTTAAGAAGAAAAGCTTTTTTTTTTTTTTTTTTTTTAAATGTGTTTGTACAGTAAATTGTATTGTTTATTACACTAAATTGATTTTCAAAAGACTTTACATGGGTTAAGCTAGATCATCAATACATTATTTCTTATTCATTTTGTTTGTGTTGTTTTATTTTTAGATATCATAGAAACTATGTGGACAACAAAGAAACTGGTTATTTTTCTGGTAGTGTAGCCAGGACTCCCTGGTGGAAAAATCTTGCAAAATCTGTTTTGCAGCCCAAACCATTAGATATTGTTGTTTTTGGTCCTGGTTTAGACTCAGGATCAGAGGCTAGTTCAATTATACGATTTTTAATCTCCTGTCGAACAACAGACTTTCATGTCACAAGATGTCCTGGTGATAAAATAGGTAAATTTAAACGGTTATTTTTTTTTAGTTTGTGTGCATGTTCTTTTAACACCTTAATCAGATTTATCTAATGAATACCATTGTTAATACAGTTTCAAAAGACTTAAAAGTAATAAATGACAAAATTAATATATTATAATAATTACCAGCACCGTACTGTAATTTTTTTTAGACTATTTTGATCATTATTTAGCATTATATAACTTACTATATGTGAATGATTAAGTTATAATTAACTTACTTCCTAAATGTCTGCTCTTGTTTGTGATAAATTATATGTAGAGTGGTAATCCACCTGTGGGATGAAAAATAAATAGTATTTCTGCACACCTTTGATTGTAAAGACAATTTATGAAATCAAAATTAACCATAAACACCACAAACCTTTCACAATATATGAATGACCTTGAGCTTGTAATATTAGATCATGTTTTCATTAATGGAATGCCCTTTGGGCTCTCCAATTTTAAGATAAACATACAAATGAAGATTTAAATGGGATTCACAGTGACAATTTACACGATCACAAAACATCATGCTTAATTGTGTCAATAATATCAATTAAAAAGCAACAGTTAATTGCAAGTTTATGAGTGAGACTAGAAACGAGACAGACAATCTGCAAACTGCACCCACAATTTTTAGTAACAGTTAGCCATAATAAAATAAGATCAGATTTGGTCAACTTTTTCAGCCTGTTTGGTGTTCAAATTTACTGTTAATTTAAAGAAATGATTTAAATTATGTTGACTTTTAATTTATAGACTACATTCTTCTGTCTAGACTTTTTTTTTAATAAAACATTTTCAGTTTCATCTTTTTAATGTGTTTATATAGTTAAACTTGGATATAATGACCTTGGATACAACTCTATAACATTACCAAATGCTCATGCAATTCAGCCCTATTTCATTTACTATTAATGTTATTTTATTGATTTAACATCATTGTTTTAGTCTCCAACTTGGCTATAACATTAATATTTTAATCTTTTTCCTACATTAGCCGATATTATTTACTTATTTTATTTTGATTTAGCCTCTCTAAACTATACTGACATCTAACTAAACTAAAAATATTGTTCAACAAATGAAAATAAAACCTTCAATTGTCAATCAGAAAGTTCTTATACAGTAAATAAATTTTCATTTTTAAAAATTTACTTTTTTTTTTTTTAATAATTAACTGGTTATAATATTCACTTAATCCACGTTTACACTGAAATAGTGAATCCTTATCCGATACGTGTTTCGGAACAGAATATCGGAATGGTCGTGTTTATACTGCCTTCAAGTTCAGGCATGACTGAATTTGCAATGCATGATTTTTAAATAGCGGTAATCACTCAAATCACGCAGGAAGTTGACTACGATAGTACAGTATGATGATAGTTTGTTTATAATTAAATCTCAAAATTGAGGATCGAAAAAATAAATAAAAACCTACAGCAATCATACGTAGCTTCTGATATTGTTTAGAAAATAGTTGAAATTCGCTTAAGACAATTAAGCTGATAGTAGCTGGTAAAGTGTAAACTACTACTACTACTACTACTAGCCTATTAATTACTCACAATGTTTTAATTTAAGATAAACTTACTATAAATTAATTTACTTTTTGGTATTAAATATTGTTTTAAACTTTCAAATGTATTATTTTGTTTAATGTTTTATGAAGTAATAAAACAAGTTTAAGGTGGTGCAATTCTATCTTTAAAAATTAAAAAAAAAAAGAATATGTTCTTTGAGAACGTAAATGATAATTCTTTTAATTCATTCCAAGTTAGCATAAATGCTCAAAAAATTCTGAATAAACTAAACTAAACTTACATTAAATTAAGAGCACGCTTTGATTCAGACTTGATTTGGGTGAGAAGGAGGAAGAAAAAAGAAAAGAGGGGGAAGTGGGAGGGGAGTCATTTATTTCCTTATAATTTCATTGATTTTATTCACTTATAAAATTTATTTGATTTTTTTTATTGTTTTTCAAATACGTTATTAATTTGAGATTATTAAAATAGTTATAATGTATAATAACTGTATAAGCCGTTCTTTGANTCAATAAATAAATAGTAAAACTTAACTTTTAAAATAGCGCTGGTCGTTATAAAATCTTGACAAATTGAAGATGCATGCAATCATTGATCATAGCCAGAGCTGATGTGACATAATTTTAGCGAATCCTATTGCGGTATAGGATCTTGTACAGGTTTTTACTGATAGCCCGAAGCATCTATCGAAACAGAAACCTAGAATCTGTTGCGGTATAGGATTCAGTATTCTGAATCCTATACCGCAACAGAATTTGGTTGTTTGTTTTCACTCGTCAATACTCACATCACATTCCGGAACATGTTCCGGAAAAGTCGTCAGTGTAAACGTGGCTTTACTGTATAACAGCATTAATTGTTGGGTCTCTTAAATGTCATTATAACCAAATTCTACTGCGTGTATTTTTTTTTAATCTTAGAGAAATGTGTATAATGACTTAGATGTACTAAAGATTAAAGTCAAATTGGAAAGATAAAATATATAATTCCAATATTAAATATATACACAGTATATACTGTAAATATATTTACATAATATTTTTAAAGCTTTATCAAACTCATTTTACTTATCTCACTACAATAGTATAGTTTTGTGTAATGTGAGAATTTCCAGGATGTAGATTAACTGTTGACTTTTAGTCACTATCCAATGCATTGTGTTATAATGGAAAATTATTATTTTAAAAAAAACTGACTAAAGATAATTCAACAATAACCTGAAGATTTTATATTTGTCAAAAATGTGTAAAAAAATGCTTTATAATATCCAGAGGTTTGTGTTTGTTAGAATTACATAAGATCAATAAAAATTTTTTTTCAAATTTATAATGTTATTTATTTTGAATATTGTAAAATGTTAAAATTGTTTGACAATTCTTTGTTAAGGTTACTTTCTTTCATTTTCTTTATTATTAGATGGCAATAATGCTTGGATAAAAATTTTAATAGGAAAGGGATAGGAAGCCATGGGGAAAAAATAATGACCGAGAGGCTTACCCAAAATATTTAGATGGGTCTGGAAATAATATAGTCCCGGTGTGCTACAGAATTAGAAATGGGGATAAGGGGGTAAACCTCAAACCTTTAAAAAAAATTAGTTTTGGGGATGTTTGGTTTAATGCAAATTAAAAATATTTTTAATTGAAATGAAAACTATAACTTTTCCTTTGCATTTATATATGCAGTAATTGATGTAGAAATGTAAAAAAAAACTGATTACATCCATAGACTGAATCAAAACAGATAATATGGGAAAAATCATATTATTATAGTGAAATTCTAGTAAAAAAGAATTGCTAGTAAAAACAATTGCAGCTCTCTCTAAACCCACACGTAGGACAAAGATATGAACAATATATTTTGGATAAAAAAATATTAAAGTGAATATAGTGAAAGAGCAATTCAGTCAAATTAATAAGCTGCATATTAAAAATAAAAAAGGGTGAATAAATTAATTTATGCAAATATTTCGTTTTAGAACAAATTAAGGTGGGAATCTGTATTCTGGAACAGATCACGACTCATATGATTTTAACATTTCGTTTTATCAAAGAAATACTACTAATGTGCCATATAAAAATATCTTTAATATACATGTTCGTTGATTTTATCACACTTTTAAAATTCATCATATCCCTTCTATCAGTAATACTGTATTTAAATTGCAATTTTCACTTAACTGCAATAAGAAATCTCTAAAAAAAAAAAATTTTTTTTTTTAATTTTGGTTTAAATTTGTAGGTCTAAAAAAATATTTAGTTACTGTCATGTATAAGGCATCACCTAAATATTAAATATTTTGAGGTTTCACTTAATTATACTACCTCTGGATCTCTAAATAACTTATAGGATAGAATCTACCTTATTTTTGTCAAAACCCAATACTTTAGTGCAGGGGTCTCAAACACGCGGCCCGGGGGCCACATGCGGCCCTATATGCCATCTAGTGCGGCCCTTTGTCAAACTAAAATAAAGACATTGATTGCGGCCCGCCTGCAAATGTCTGGCAAATAAAATTTAATGGCTTTTTTTTTATAAAGCAAAACTTTAAACCAGCGCTCTATAAATATTTCTATCAGACAGTTTGTTTTTTTGACATTCAGACTGATAGAAATGTATCGTTTTTAGACAGTTTAACTTTAATTTTTAATAAATGTGGTTTAAAACAGAGTTGTTGTATAAAATTTTTCTTTCAGGCAGCTATTTTTTTTAATGTATTTTCAATCAGACAGTCGGATTGGCCACAAATGTATGCTTTTCGTCTATTTATAGGTTGTTATATTGTTAAACATCTTTACTTAACTCTCCCAGAAAAAAAGTTGTTATTCCTCTTTTTAATAAAGTCTATATCTAATATTGTCATGTATAATTATTATAGGTGTATATGAGTAACATATGGTCAAGTAAAGTTAATTATATTATCCCCTTTTTAAGTTACCTTGTTTTCTAATTAACAAAACTACTTTTGAAATTTAATCTTGATTATTGTATAATTTTCCAACCCGGGGGGGGGTGGCCCCGCATATCTTGGTATATTTCCTAATTGGCCCTCCTAGTAATTGAGTTTGAGACCCCTGCTTTAGTGTGTCTCCAATCCATTCCTATTTACTCTTAAGATTAACTTATCCCAAAAACTATTTATGCAATCCTATATAAAGCCGTTTTAAATATGTTTTTTTTTTCCAACAGAAAGCATGTCATGCTTACTCATCCTTTTTTAAAATTTCCTTCACCAATAATGGGTCTCACTTCCAACTAAAAGTTCCTAAATTTGGCAATCCTAGTGATCAGTTTAAATATTACAGTACTGTATTACCCAATGTCGGCATCAGATTAATATTGCTTATAACCTCCTGGTGTATTTCCAAAATTTGGCAATTCTAGTAAAGTAGTAGTAGTTCTATTATTTCTATTTGTCCACAAAGGGGGATCTTTCCTTAACATAACATTACTTCTATCCAGTGCTTTCCCAAAATTGGAAATCCTAATCTTATTTATTTTAACTCTTTCAATTAAGATCTTAATTGAAAGGAAAATCATAACCCTCTGTGACTGAAACCTGAAAGATACTCACTTCATAACACTCTTGCATTCCATGAAAGATGTCAAATTCCTGTTTTGAGAAACAGTGAAGAAATGAGGTCAAATTTAAGGAAATTACCATGGCTTTTGTAATAGCTTGACATCTTGTAGTTCTTTTTATTTTATCTTTGTGATAAAAAAAATTCTCCATAGGAAAAAAGAGTAGAATGGAGATTGATAATGTGCTGACATCTTTACATAATTTCAAATTAAACATAACACATGCCAATGAATGAAAGAAAAAAATCATGTCTTTTATATATTTATTACAAAATCACATAATGATGTATTAGAACAATAAAGTTAAGCACATCAATTTCTATTATCCTCACATTTTCATAAGATGTGTTTTAGTTCCATCTATTGTATTTACCTTTATGGTAATCCAAGGTTAGGTATTCTTTAGTTTATATTTTTGCTAGCTGGAACTTTAAATGCAATTTGCATCAGTTTAAAATCAGTTATTGTACCAGAATTTAATATTCTTTTCTCCAACCTCCCACCAAATTTGGTTGACAAACAGAATTTAGCGATGAAAGTCTGAAACTAGACCTGAATGTGCTTGGCCAATAAACTTAGAAGTTATAGCTTTTATGAAATTTTAGTCTCGATTTATGATTTAGCATATTATAGTTCAGTAAATAATAATACATCAATTTTAAATACTGTATGCTGATTATATAAATAAATAATAAAAATTGTAATCCATTTTCAGGTATTGGATCTGGTCTGTGTATAGATTTTCAAGATATTCAAATAGTGTTAATGATTTTGTACAGCAATTTCAAAAAAGAACGTGAATGTGTGACTGGTGAACAAAGGATAGCTAAAAGTCGATTATATGAACATGTATATAAGGAAGATGGGACAGTGGATTATGTATGTAATCCAAATATTCAACAAGTATGTGAAAGAGCAAATGGCTTTATATTTGTCATTGATGGAACAACAGATTTAAACAGTAAGAATATTGGAAACAAGTTCATTAAACTATACAAAATTGTTAGTAATCAAGTAGAGATAAATTTATTTAGACAACTAATAGCAGTAATTTAATTAAATTTTAAATATAGTTTTGTAAAACTAATTCATTAAGGGCTCTGTACTGTGATATTCGATAGGAAAGAACATTACTAGGGGTTGGGGCAATCACTAATAAAATATAGTAATGGCGGATCATACTCATACTGAATCTGGTATTGTTCAGTAAATAATTATGTAATAGTTTTGTTGCACGATTTATTAGTTCAATATTAAACTGTTCAAATTTCATAAATTCATATTGTTTTCGATACCTACAATATAAACTCCATGTCTTTATATGGTCAAATGTCGATATAGAATGAGTTTAAGGAAGATTTTTCACTATAGAATGTGGATGGAAAGAATGGACAATTTTTTACCAACAATAAAGGCGCGGATGATTCTTGCAGGCCAATATACCTATTAACTTATATGTCCTAAGTTTTATGAGTTGTTATGTAATCTATTACAACCTGAATTACCTAAATTGGATATAACACGTTAATTGAAGTTTTGAAACTACAGTACATTTTAAACCTATAAAGCTGACCGTTTCTGTTTGCATCGGAGAAATAAGCAGTCTATAGAAAATATTGTTACCTATTGTAGTGGAACTTACGTGTTTAGCATCAATGTATAATTTTAATGATTTCTTGGATAAAGCCATCAAGGATAGACTGGTAAATCAAATAGTGTTATTGAAAAGTGGGTTTTATCAAAACAGGATTTAACTCTAACACAAGTGTTTGAAATGGCTTTAGTAATGGAATTAGCTGACTTTAACACAGTGGATCTAGCGTGTCTGCTAATGTTGTGAAGAGGGCTCAAGAAACGTAAGCTACAGTAGTAACGTAACCAATCGCATGGCCAAATTATCACCCTTTACAAACTGTTACTTTTGTGGCTCCAGACATTCAGCCAATGTTTGAAGTACAAAACTGTAGTTTGTCATACTTGTGGTATATTTCTCCTGTTTGAAAATAAAATGAAGTGACCAACATATCTACCATTAAATTGCTAAAGCAAGTGGATGTCAACTTGAAGAAAATGATTTTTGTTTACATTTAATTCAGGTAAGAGCTTAAGTGATTATCTTATACTTGTAAAGTTGTTTGATAAGCATATTACAATGATTTCGGATACTGCTGTAGATTTGTCAACTATTAAAGTTGGTATATGAGAAATTTATCAAATGTAAAACTAAGTAGAACTCTTGCAGTCTTCAAGATTATAATGGGATTTATTGTTGCACTGGTAGGATTTTGGCTCACAGTTTGTTTCCTTTGAGTTTTGTGAATTCCTAAAATCAATTCTAATTACTGATAATAGCCAATTTGTTAAGAGCTTCATGAATTCCTAAAATCAATTGGAATTAAACATACGTTTGTGCCCTCATACCATCCCAAATCAAATGGTTCTGTTGAGAGGTCTGTTTAGCATGTGAAAAACACATTGTACAAGATGTAAATCGATACTAGTGATTATTATGTTTTAAAACACTAGATATGTGAGCATTTCTGTGTCAGATCTTAAGCTCTAGTTTTCATTTTGTTATTCATTAACCTGCATTTTCAAAAGACTGATAGATGGGTTTTCTGTTTATTGAAAAATTGGGATTTTAAATGTAAATCTAATTTGCTATAAGTTTTATTTAGGATATTTTTTAAATATTTTTTTTTTTATATATGAATTGCCAAATTAACCAACTATAAACTATTTCATAATTAGATTTTATCACTGTATACACAATATTAATTGTTATGATCCATTCCTCTGTATTAACATCATAACAATGTCCTTGTTGAAATTTAATTCATGTTTTTTAATTATACATATTTTTATAGCATCATGGCACAAATTTGAGTTATTCACCATGATAAATCATGGACATTCCACTGATGTGCATTCAGAGTTGAAGCCTGTGATTGTGTGGTCATGCGTTCCACCAAAGTCCCCATCTAGTAAATACTCTACAAACACTGCCAAACAATTGGAACTGAGTAGATTAAAGCAACCGTGGAAGGTATGTTGGTCAAATTAATTTAGCACTTGTAAGTTAGCTTAAGGATTGTTTATACTGTAATTAAATAATTGAAAACAATGAACATCGAGAAAGTCTAAGATTATAAAACTTAAAAGTCTGAAAGAATTGTTAATCAATCATAAATATTTATTTAACTATTTGGCTATTTTTAAATAGTTTTTTTCCTAATAATGTAGGCCTACAATCTGACAAATGTACTTAAATGTTTCCTTTGAAAATCTATTCACTTAAAGCAGGGGTGGCCAACGGGGGAATTGTGATCAACTGGTCGATTGCAGAGCCATTTTCAGTAGACCACAAGAGTAATAATTGTATTTAATTCACAATCATTAATTATTGAAGTAAGAAAATGTAAGTAGCCCAGGAATGGATAAAATGGCCAAAGGAAGTAAACCTTCCGGTAGACAAGTGGCTTCTTCCGAACTTCCAACTACTCAGTTACAGAAGGAAAAAGGCGATGCCCCACCAGTAGGTCC
>PXIH01S0041925.1:0-14032 GCA_003024985.2 Euperipatoides rowelli
GATGACACAAAATTATTTGCCAAAAAAAAAAAATTACTGTTGATTTCGACAGGTTTCAACTAGTATACTTTAATTTGGGAAAAAAGTTAGAAAAAATAATGCTTTTAATATTATTGCACATAATCATTTTAATTGCAAATAACTCTGTATCTAATTACACCCTGATGTCAAAATTATATATTCTTTTTTTGCCTTTTTAAATTTATATACAGTATTGTTATTGTATACACCGACTGTACCTTACTAATTTAGTATATTGGATAAATAAAGATAAACCAATAAATAGATATAACGTTAATATTCATTTGATCTTTTCTTTTTATTCTGATAAAATAACAGAATTTTAAAAATAGTTATTTTTAACATTTTTAATTGCAGAAACATTTTTCCTCGCTCTAAAAATTAATAATAGATTTATAAAGTTAAGCTATATAGTATATACTCATTTTTTAATTAAAAAGGAATGAGTTAATAATCAAAATATTTTTTTAAATATTGTCAAATATAAATATTTATATGGAATTTATCTAAGACTAATTTTATTAACTCTATATATGATTTACAGTATAATATCACGGTTAAATAGGAAAATAAATGCAATGTTGGATTTTGGTGGGTGGATATTTAAAAGAAGTCATAAGTATTGGCCTATTAGTGCAGACTCAACTGCACTAATAGGCCAATACTTATGATTTTTTTTTTTCATACTTTAAAATTAATTCATCTGGAATTGATTCTTTAGACATAACCTAATGACACTATGTAAATAGCATGTTTGATTATATCTACTGGTCCTTTATTTCAATATTTTAAATTGATTATATTCCTATAGGCTAAGTTAAGTGTTTAAAGACATATAAATTTATATAGCCTATTATAAAATTATATGGGCATAAAATTTAATTGAAGTAAAATTAATAATTTAATGTATTAATAATTTTATTGTATTCTTTATATATTTATTCTTTATATAATTTATATATTTATTTATTCTTATAAAGAATAAATTAGAATTTCATAATTAGAAATTGAAAAATACCAGGAAGTCGATTTTTGTTCTTCTTTTTAATGATTTGAAATTAACTTCACAGCTACACTAGGATAATTACACCATATTATTCAATGAAGAGGGGAAGCTGGTTCCTATGAATCGCCACCTGCCTTGCTTCAGTTACTTAACATTTTATACTCCAGTTTTTTTATAAGAGTATAAACTCTAGCGCCATCTATTTGAAACTGTTGAATACTTTATAATAGTTTGCCTGTTTTGGTTTTAACTGGCTAGAATGGGGAGAGAGAAAAAAAACTGTATCCCATCCTCCATTTCATTATTTGTAATAATCTGAATGGTAATGAATAAGATGGCCGGACATTGAAAAATTACCGTTACCATTGATATTAAGTCAGAATGAAGCAAAGAATGATCTACCATGTTAATGTAAGTCTTTTTTTTTTTTTTAATAATTTGCCACATATAAGACTTACAATAAATTCAAATTTAATACTTTTACACTCTGCTAATATGTGTTTTGTTTGTAGTATCCTGAACTTATAGTAGATTGGGAAGTAAATGGTCTTAAAATAATAGATTTTTTTAAAAAAATTTAAATTAATTTTACTTTCTTTTATAATTATATATAATATATTTTTCATAGGTGAAAATGAATGTTTATGATGGACATTTTTTATTCTATTGTTGTACAACTAACTGTACCTGTAACCCCTTAGATGTTATGCTCCACTGATCATGTGAAAACTAACTAGTAAAAAGAAACATTTCTCTTCAAGGTTTTGTTTCAAAAGCATTGTTAGATTCCTAGAAATTTTTAATTGTTAAATATAATTTTTAAACTCATTTTTAAATTTTATATCAGGTGTGAAATTTAATTCTATACAGTTCCTGGTAAAATACTTGAACATAAACGTAAATGATCCAAGTTTGTTGCTTTCTTATAAATATATAAAAGATTGATAATTACCTGACATTAACATATAAATTTGCATACATTCTGAAGCACTGCTGTAGTCTAGCAGTTGAATTAAATTTTTAGGAGGTCAGGTGTGTGCAGGAGTCCGAGAACAGTCTCTTCACATGTCAAACTTGTCTACTACCTGTCTGCTTCTAAAAATTATTTAGATTTTTCCTTGACTTTTTTAAAAAACAAATTGCCACATACATTTCCAAAACATTTTAAAGACTTACACAGCTCCATCTACACTTGTGTTTCTCAATCTGTTCAAGCCTTATTTTAAAAATGATGTAGGCTATTGAAGTGCAAATGACAAGAGTAATTAGAAAACAGTCATTTTGTGGAACTCTGTTGCACAGGTAAACACAATTTTATTGGAGGACCTCTAAGCTTCAAACAAAGTTTTGCTTACAGACCCCAAGCAACCAAGTGTGTTGGATTCCCTCTAAGCTAATATAATATAACTTGTAAATCATGTTATTGAAATCCATTTTCAAGATAATTTAAAAATGTTTTCATCTGTTTGAAAGAGTATCAGAAGGAAATATGATTGTGGATGGAAATGTAGGCTACTGTATGTGAAAAGATCTAGGGCAGTCCAGCTAGGGTTTGGGAGAGGGGCAAAATCATTTGCAGATCCACAAAGTATTTTTTTTAAAATTAGATATCCAGAAATTATTTAAGAATTATGGAAATTGGAACAATTAAAAATAGACTAAATATGATTCTCTTATATAAGTTATATAAAAGGAAAATTTGGGAATGTGTGCATGTGTTCAAAATGTTTAACATACCTCCCAACATGGCACAAATTTGAAATTTGGCATGTGGGAAGGTTCCATAGTGTAGATAATGTAAAAAGTATAAAAATAGACTTTTTATTTTTATTTTTGGGGGCAGAGGCCAGTATGAAGGGATATTTTCCATATGAAGAATAGGTATACTGCTAATTTTTAATAAAATTCAAGATGTAGCCTGTAAATCCAAGTTTAAAGAATTTCTTTAAAATAAAGTGTAAAAACATTTTAGTTATTTCCATTATTTAGAAACAAAGAAAACATTTTTTTTATTTCAACCCATGCTGGAAGATTATGATTATTTTTACAAATTATAATTTTTCTTTTTAAAATGGTTTTATTTTTAAAGGGGACATAGATTTTTGTATGCATTTTAAACCAAAATGTTTTATAAAGCTCATTCACACAGAGCAAGACAAATATAATTCAAAGAGAAAAATTATGTTGAGGTCATTACAAATTTGGGAGTGTTACTCTCTAGGACCTAGCGCAAAATATAGGCTACCATTAAACCTGGATACTCCACTGCTGTACATGTGCAAACAGTTTTTCTTAAAAGTTGGGTTAACATAGGAATTTTTTCATTTGAGATGTTCTAAGGATCCTGGGCAACAAAAAACAATGCTAGGTATTTAAGGATATTGAGTTCCAATAATTTCATTCCAGTAGGCTATCTAAATTTTATAACTAACTAGAGAAAATATAAATATAATGACAATAGATATAATAATTGATAATAAAACTTATGTGGATCATGTATTTTTATTCACATTTTTTATATTAATGACGGATAAATCATTTAAATTTATAGATAAAAATTAATTCATGCTAGGCTGAACTATATGGTCTTGTGTAAAGGATAATATTGCTTTCATCACCCGAGACACATCTGTGTTAGAATTTAGATTAAATAATGTAATGAAGAATTTTGCATGTGTTATGAGTCATATGACCAAGGCTTTTCAATCAGAGAAGGGGGTGCATATGGTGCCCCATACCAGAGTAGAAAGTACTGAGAGATAGCAATTAGTTGCTAAAATAATTATTTACCTATATTTTCCATATCTTCCAAAACTTGAATATAACTGATTATTATATTTATTATAAACCAAGAATATAACCAGAAGATGGTCTACTACACGATTACTATNCATAGTTACACTCTAGGACCAGCACAAAATATAGGCTATCATTAAACTTGGACAAATGATTGCTGTGCATGCGTGAACCGTTTTTCTTATAACTTGGAGTTAATGCAGTTATTGTTTCATTTATAGTGTTTTCTATGAAACCTGTCAAACCCTGGGTATTTAAGCTAGTAATAAATAAAATTTCAAAGTTGGTATTATGTCAAAACAATATGTTTCCTAAATAAAAACATACTGAACAATAACCAAGCTTCAAGAATTACAGTAATTATAATAATTGTTAATGTTTATAGTTTGTTATTTATTTATTTATTTTTTCCTATATTGTAATAGCATCTAATGCCTTAGTACTGCAATATTTTTAATTATGTTATTTTAAAGGTCACTGCTACACCAACGAGATAAATCACTTGACGATGATAACACTATTCCATAGCATTCTGTTGTTGATAAAATGATTTAGATCCCAGTTATATTTTTGTAACATTAATTTATATTTTGTTTAATGTTATTTATGATTTAAAAAAAAATATAATTACTGTATTTTAATATTAAATTTATTTGAAATTAGCGCGAAAAACTTAGAAAATTTATTTGAAATTAAATATTAGACACTATGTAAAACTGCTATTTTGTTATAATCATATTATCTCATTGGTATCTGATTATTTGTGAAGTTAATAATTTGTTCTGCACTAAGATTTTGAACTATTTGATGATGTTTGTTGATAACAGTTATGGTGACTTGTAAAATATAAAGTGAGTAAAGCTTGATATTGAAAATCTTATTTATGTATTTACATTAAGCAAAATGTTGATTACTGAGTATTGTTTTTTTTTAATAATTATATAACATTTGCCATTTGCCGATAATGGTATCATTTCGTAGAGAATGGATTAATGTATAGAAGAAAAAAACATATAGGGATATTGTGACAATTGACCCAGAGCAGCTGCAATATAATATGACATAGCCCTAAATGGGACTAGCATTTTATTATGGGATAGTCATTTATTATTTTTAAATTAATTAAATTTATAACTATTATTTTGCACACGTTTCCACTATATATTTTAACAATTATAATACAAGATTCAACTTAATTTGAATAGGATACATTTATCAATGGAAAGAATAATAGGTAGGCTAAAGGGGAAAGAAAATAAATAATAAAAGTTATTGCTTTCTCCATTTAATGCATTAATACAAGATTCTTATATATCAATATCTCCCATTAGGTGCATTATATAGTCTTATCTATGGGATCCATAGTATGTCACAGCTATAATAATGCATATTAGGCAATGGTTTGCATTCTGAAGATGAAGTATTAATCTTTGTCCAAGATTGGTGCTTGTGACTAAATGTTCATTGATTATGGGCCAGTTGAACAATAAAGAATAATGAGGTTAAGTTAAGTCACAATAAATGGATTTTTCTTAATGATTAAATTTCAAAGAAAATTACTAAAAAAAAAATTCCACTTAGTTAAAAAAAAAAAAGTTATAAAGAAATTAAATTAATAAATATTTCTAAATAGGTGAAACAATCCATTAGGTCTGAGAGTATTTTGTGATGTCATTCGGAGGAAAGCACTCTGTTGTGAAATCTTTCATAGCACAGAAACAAACAACGTTAGCCGTATATTTGCCTTATTACAATTCTTTCCATTTTATCATTTTTTTTAATAACTAGACTACTTAATTATGAATACTGAAGATAATTTTATCAATATAATTCCAAGAATAATAATACCTTACCAATTTAAACCCGTGGCAGGGTAAGACGATGATCGTGCTTCATCTTCTAATGAAACCGTAATTATTGATGAACACGAGAGACACACTAACATAGACTGGTTGTTTTAATTTTATATAATCATATTTATAAATTAATTAAACATATTTAAATAAANAATACCTGTATGAAGCTTTAAAAAATAGATGCGCTAAAAGTAAAATATAATTTGTATACGGCGAATATATTATTAATACAATATTGTTGTGGGGTGGCTGTCCGCACAATTTAACTACTGTAATAGAAAGCTAGAAAAATAATGAAACACAACTTATTATTTATAGTATCTTACTGTAGAGTAGGCCATTTATCATAAACAATTCAGCCCAGGCCTTTCTTATGCAATCTTCATTTTCATTTCGTGTACCAATATTATTATTAGGTTTATCAAAAGAATATAAAATGTGAAATCATATAAAGACCCTAACCTTGTTTTAACAAAGACACATATTTTTTTAATAATACCATCATAGGATACGGTGCGATTGGCCTGAGTTTGTCAGAAAAAATAATAGTTTGCATAGCAAAATTAAAATAAAATGTGATAGGTTAAGACATGATTTTTTTTTAAAAAAAAACTCTTAATTGTAATTAGTTTTTGGTGTAATAATATAGTTTTGTAAATCATTAAGCAAATCAAAGATTGTTAATAAAACTGTAATTCTGTAGTTAGTATAATCCTTAAATTCTAATAATTTGCCTTTTTTTTTAAAAATGCCTAGTGCAACTTTTACCCTACAGTGTTGTTGTAGGTTCACTACATTAGGCTTACGCCCTCCCCATTTATCAACATTTCTATAGATGTAAAATCAAAATGTAAATTCTTTATTGGAAATAATAGAGTGTTAAAAAAATTATTTAGACATAATTATGTAAATGAAAGAATAAGACCAAAATTATTATAGAATATTTTATTGTGCTATATATTACTTATAAAAATACCCATCTCCCTAACAATATTGTAAAGAATTAACTTATATTATCTTGTTGATTTACTCCTGATGACATCATCAATTCATACAATCAACCTTACTTACAGGATACGTTTAGCACTACCGTACAAAGGGGGAGGAGCTAAAGGTTTAACTTATAAATTTGATTTTAAATAACTTTTATTTATTTTTTATTTTTTTTAACCAAGTTGAATTATTTTTTATTGATTTTCTTGGAAATGAAATCATAAAAAAAAATTGAATTTTGTGTGACCTTTAATCTTCTAAATGTCAACTGTTTTTCTTGTATGGTTTATTATATTCCTTCACTCCGAACCATGTGAACCAATGTTTTTCTTCTCTATCATCAAACAATTCAACTACAGGTAGATTCTTATTTTTCTTGCTCGCACGGTGGGCTTATAACTGTTCACATTTATAGTAACTAGTAATCCAGGGTCGAAATTCGACCAATAAGAAAATTTCATTCACTCACATTTGTATCACATTCATAAAAGCAGCCACAACATAAACAATGAATGTTTTAATTTAATGTATTTGTAACATATATTATATATAAATTTTAGCTTTCTACACTCCTTCTCCATATAAACTTTAACTCTGCCAAATCTCACACTCCTCCTTGCACGCAATATGCTTAAAAAGGGGTACAAAGTTCCCTTCACGTATTAATACAGTATATAGATTTTCGACAATGACGTGTTTTCCCTGTGTACTATTGTTATTGTATGATCCAAGTCAAGATCTCTAAATTGGTAGTTCATATTGTTATTCAGCTTTACTTAAGGGGTAAATAGTTTTAACCTGCATAGGAAGGGAATGGTTGAACCCAATTTTTACACACTCATATAACAAAAGATGAATAAAGATCTAACAGTAGCTATTACGTCTTGTATGTGATGTAATAGCTGCTGTTACAACTTTATGCATCTTTTGTTATATGAGTGTGTAAAAATTGGGTTCAACCATTCCCTTCTTATATTTGTGGATAGTGAAATTGCCATTTTAAGTAGCTTTATACTAAGCAACCAAAATTCACCTGTTCAGTTATTAATTTTAATATAACCGTTCAATTATTAATTTTAATATACCCGAAGACATTTGATCAATAAAAATTAATTTTTCTATTGTTTTCTTATTATGCAATTTATATTACATTGTTGTTATACATTGATTCAGTCTTTAAAATATAAATATTCAACTTTTGATGGTGAAACATTAAAATTACATGGTAATAAATTAAAATGTTATAAATCATTTTGATTATAAAGGAATAATAATCGATTCTAAATTCTAGATTCCCAGAAACCTTTGCGTTAACTTTGAAGTTATTAAAAATAGAAAGAAAAGCTAATGGCTTATGAAGCTGTACTTATATTTGGATATTTTTGCAATACAATCTTTCATTTATCATCAAACAGTTAAAGAAAAGATCTTGTTTGTTTGTTTTTTCTATTTCTTTTTAATTCAAAAATGTTTTAGAAAGGATGATCTTCCAGCAATTTTCTGAATGCTTGCTCTTTATTTTCCTTGCTCTTTTAAAATGATTTTTTTTTAAAAAAACTTCTCTTGCTGTAAATCATTAATAATTCTTGGTGATTAAACAATTTAATTTGCAAATTTTAAGCATTTGTTTTAATGTTCTTTTTTTTTATTATTATTATTATTCAAGTTTGAAATTCTAACTTAAAATAATCGATGTCCAAAATTAAAAATAAATATTCTCTCCTCAACCAATGCATTGTAAGATTCTTTTTTTTTTGTTATCAATACAATTTTTACATTTTATTATTTTTATTGCCATGGAAACTCTAAGACTTGTGTAAATTCCCATGCATGCATGTCTTTAAACTCTACAACATATATAATAATATAAAATCAATATACAGTACTATATAGAAAAATTAATAATTATATAATAAAGATTCAGATTAGTGATGTAAATGGTTAAAATATCCTTATACATATTACTTACCTTTTATAATAATTATAGAAAAAAAAACTTAATATCATTACAATAAAAGTATAAAAATTAACTTAATTGTATTAGGATTTAATAAATTTAAATTTAAGTCAATAATAATAATATTAATATTGGAAGTATAACAGTCAAACAATAAGAATTGAATTTATGCCATTTATATAATGCAAAGCACCTTATCTCTTCTGTTAAGCTAGCTTTTCAGCCAAAACAGTCTTTGAGTCAAAGGTCGGCTTTTGTTTAATGTTAGCTAGGAATATGTAGAGTTGTGCGTTTTTAGAATTTATTTTTCGTAAATTTAATTTTTATATTTAAAAATTAGTTTTAATTTTAAGTATTTAGGTTTAATTTCTCTTGAAAAAAATTTCAAAGATTTGTGGTCTTAAAGAAAATAGAAATATTCAATTAAACATTGAAGGAGTGCATGGCACTGCTTATTTGGTAACGTCTTTCAACATTTGCCTGTCAGCGAAAATGTGATTGTATTTAGAATAAAATTATTCATACTTCATATTACTAAAAGGCAACCAAATTATATGGAATACCTTTTCTACATATTCCTTGCACTGGCATCCACCTTTAGGAGATATATAGCTTAATAGTATTTACTGTATCTAAAATCAATATTATGTTTTGTATCTTTCCCAGCTCATTTACTCGTTTCTCTAAAGTTGAATGCTGCTACACGCTACGGATAATAAACCAATTGTACAAGGTTATTGCACAAATTAGCAATTGCATAGTATTATACAGAATTAACAGTCATGAACTTTGACTTAATGCTCATTTATACTTTTATGGAATAGGTATATGATCCATTTTAATCCGTCTCATAAATGTAGTGTGTGTGTGTAAAGTCGTTAATAGTTTTCTGCAGCGTTGGTCCGTAATCAATTAAATTTCTCTATGCAATATCCAATCATATTCCTCTTCTTATTTCCAACAGTTGTTATGGTTTTTAGTTTTAAGATCAAAATGAATTCCAATAAATGTCTAGTATTGTGTAAAATATCTTACACAAAGAAGAACAAATGGATAAATATGCGTATAAGTTGGATTTTTTTTTTCAATAATTACGTACAATGATGGATGTTTGTCTGTCTTTTAACTGTTCATGCCAATTTGCACCAGTGCATGTGATCTTTATGGAGAGTTATTTGTATTTATGCAACGAACAACACTGCATCAAAGTATAAATGATCCTTTACCCAATATACATTGATTGAAACCAGTGTAAGAAATCCTAACCTTGTATTCAAATAATGAATATGGTTAAGGAGGCAATAAAGATTAATCTCACTTTAGTATGATGGTTTATTATGTTTATTGCCAAAGTTCTGCATTCAAATCAAATTTTATTATAGATTATAACTTGATCTGCAAATTAAACACTAGAAAACATTATTTGAAATGAATGTTTCTGACTGTTTTTTAAATTTAAACCAAGCCGGAAAAAAACGCCACCAAATTATAGAAACATTTATCATGTTTTTATTTATTCGTTTTTACCACTGTGACTCACTATAAGTGTAATAATCTCCTGTGATCCCTTGGACCTAAATAGACTCTTGGTATTAACTATATAATAAAAAAATAGAAATGTATGTATATTTGGTATGGTTTGCTACTCCTCCTGAACCACTCATCCTATTGCAATGATGTTTAATTTAATTGAAAGTCTGTTTAAGCAGATCCGACAAGCTATTGTTGGCACTCTTTGACTTCCCTGTCCTGGGATGAATTTTTGACAATTTAGGGTAAAATAAGCTTCAAAGATTACTGGTCAATTGTATAGCAATCTATGCATCTCCAATTACTACAGAAACAATCTGAGATACATTTTTTAAACTTATTTTTAGCCACTGGCCAGAAAGTATAAGCTTTTGTTATACTTTCTGGCGAGAATAATGTTCATTTTAAACCATATTAAAATGTTGTTTTTAAGCTAATTTCCATTTAGTTGTATCCTAATTAGCTCCCTTTTCCCCTAAGTTTATCATAAATTGGTGCAGTGGGGTAATGTTGACCAACACCCCTTCCTGGTATTTACTATTTCTTTTCAATAATTAAATTTTACACTATTATTATTTTTTATTATTATTTGTATAAACATAAAACATTTTTATTTAATTATAATATAATTATTATAATAGATCACCCGCCAAAAATTGCAGATGAAAAAGTTTAAAACATTTATCCAAGTTGTACAATTATCAAAAAATATTAAATTTACTTAAAAACTAAATTTTAATATTGCAGAGTACTGGCCTTTAATACAACGAGACCAGTAACACGCAGTATAACAATCTTACTAGTTATATCTAGTGCACTTTAGAACATGAGTTTTATCATATATTGTTTAATCATACAGACTTGCTAAGAGCCAATATTGACATATGTGTCACTAATGTAGTATTTAATAAACTGCTAGTTATTGTAATTATTTAGTCTATAGTCTAATTATTTAATTTTTATCAGCTATACAGACGATATAACAAATATTACCAATTCTTCTGTAACATAAATTCATTGTCTTTGTGTTATATACTTAACAAATAAAATACTCAAAAGCAGATTAGATAAAAGGAACTTTTAATAGGAACAAAAGACTTTAGAACAGGTAATACTTATGACCTAAAATACGGTCATTTTAACTGTAGGATCAGTTAGAATAGAATGACAAAGTTATTAATATTAACTTGATTAAATACGGATAGTTGAACATGAGTTTGTTTTAAATAATCAATAGTTATATATTGATCAATCATGTGGTTTAACAATCACCACAATACCCTCCCCCTAATGTCTAAGGTGGTTTCCTTAGTCTGGTAGACTGCCTGATAGGGTTTCTATCTGTGGTTGTGCCTTCTATTGGTGTATGATCTCGTGAGGGGCATGCTCCTGCAGCTGTAGGCAGGTAAGAGGGTCAAAGCTGAGTAGCATTATGCTTGGCTTCCCGTTCATCTCTCATTGTGAAAATTTCTGGGGATAGAATGGCTTTAATTTGTCCTTCCACCCTCTGTGTTCCGTCATACTTGCCGAAGGCGCGGGCTAAAATATTTTGGCCTGCTTTGTATTTCCTTTTAAAAGCTAACTGGAGAACGATTGGCAAAGGGTTCACTTTTTGTTAAAAAATGTTATCAAAATTTCCCTCATTGCAAACTTCTTTTTAGGAAGTCTGGACAGTGCGTCGACATTTGCATACTGCTTTGACGGCAAGTTTATATCCTTTAATGCAGCTTGAGAATTATCAATTAAGTTTATTTCTTTAAATAGTTGCGATGTCAAACCTAGCACGTGCAACCAAAAGCGTCCTAAGAGTGGAGCGGTTCCTGCTTCAGTCACAAACAGTTCAAGATTTTCTGCACAATTATTATTATACTTTACAGTAACTCTTAATGTCCCTACTGGCTCGATAATATGATCGAATGCTCTAAAATTAACTTTTGTGAATTCCAGTTTCTTGTCAGGCCAGTACTCTTTAAAAGTGTTTAAAGGCATAATACTGACAGAAGTACTGGTATCCAACTCGAACTTGCAGGGCTTTTCATTAATTAAAAGTTGAATGATTACTAATTTGTTGATTTATTGATTTGTGCCTATTTAGAATGGCTACATAATCAATAGAAGATAGTGTGTCTGCTGCGTGGATATTTGACTTGTTTTTGTTATTAAACTGGTACGGTATTATTTCTCTAGTTGAATTTTCGTTGATATAAAAAGCTGTTTTGTTTATACTTTTATTCTCCAGCTTATTTAAATCTTAGGTGAAGATTTCCGCTGCTGAGGCTAGTTTGATTAACTTGGAAAAGTCTATTTCGTTCTTTTCCAAAATTAGCCTTTTTTTAATGGTAAAGTCTTTTAAGCCATAGATAAACTGTTCAGCAAGGGTGAAATTTTGCCTTTCGCNNAACTTGCAATTAACTGCAATTTTTTGAGTTGTGCGGCATATTCTGCTGATGATTCATTTTCCCATTGAAGTTGCTCCCGCAGTTTAAATCTTTCAATTCTTGCTAACGTCTTAGGGTTACAATGTTGTTCCAATATGTATAAAATTTCTTTTGCGGACTTTTGGCCAGGCTTAGCAGGCGCTATTAAGTCACAGAGATGGTTGAAAACTTCACTGCCTATTACGGTTAATATAGTGGGTAGCCTTAGCTTATCTTCCAATTTATTGGCTTCTAAAAATAAATGTAATTGTTCTGTGTATCTCTCCTAACTCATAGTGGTCTGATCAAAACTTCCGATTTTAAATTCCATTTTTTGTGTAAAAAAAAAGGCACCTATTATATACTTATTATTTCAAGTTGAGACATCGCCAATTTGTTATATCTTTAACAAATAAAATACTCGGAAACAGATTAGATAACAGTAACTTTTTAATAGGAACAACAGACTTTAGAACTGGTAATTCTTATGACTAAAACACGGTCATCTTTACTGTAGGATCAGTTAGAATAGAATGACAAAGTTATTAATATTAACTTGATTAAATAGGAAAGTTGAACGTGAGTTCGTTCTAAATAATCGATAGTTATATATTGATCCTTCTTGTGGTTTAACAAATAAAATACTCGGAAGCAGATTAGCTCAGGGACTTTTAATAGGAACAACAGACTTTAGAACAGGTAATACTTATGACCTAAAATACGGTCATCAGTTAGAATAGAATCACAAAGTTATTAATATTAACTTGATTAAATATGGATATTTGAACGTGAGTTCATTCTAAATAATCGATAGTTATATATCGATCATTCTTGTGGTTTAACAATCACCACACTTTGATAGTAACTACCTGCAGCATTAGTGCTAATTGTGTATATATAAACTTTTGTGTTACTCTCTGGTTCATTTTTATCTTTTTAATGTTATTTTAAAGCTCTTTTCCATTTTTTTTGCTTTCCTCTAAGACTATCATCCGTGAACATATTTTGGGTCATAATAAATAGGTTCAGAAACTCCAAACAATCATCCACTCCATGACACAGAGAAAAAATAAAACAACACTCTGTACTTTAAAATTAAATGGTAATTAGTTAGGCCATGTTTGTATCAAATAAGTTGACCATCTGAACCGAGGATTAATTTTAAGCCCTAGGAAAAATATTTTAGTAAGTTTTAATTGCCTAGTAAATATTTTCATGTATAAGGTTGAATACTTGTCAATTGTTAGGTTATTAAAAATATTTAGTGTCTGTAATTCTTGGTAGTTAAAGGGTTATAATTGTCTTTGGACATATGGAATATTCAATCATCATACTATGAATATAATTATTACAATTTACCATGTTTTATACATATTTAAATTGATAAACTTATGTTTATTTAATCAAACATTCAATAAAATTAGTTTAATTTTTTTTAAAATTCCAATTACAAAAT
>PXIH01S0041945.1:10613-22316 GCA_003024985.2 Euperipatoides rowelli
GAATTAAATATTAAGTATATTGTGTATTTATTTATTAATTTTCATCTGGATATAATTTTTAATAAACTATTATTTTTTATTTTTTTGTTATATTGGAATGATGAGATATTGTGAAACTCAATGTGTAAGGTTATATAGAGATCTATGGGATAGTAGACATACTCAATCATCTGAATTAACAAAACTACATCAGATTACTCTACAAGCTAGAAGCATCTTTGCTTCTGCATTATTATATTTCTAATTCAAACTCTAAATATAAGATTCTTAATATAAAATTAGTAGAATTTTTCCCCTTTTTTTATGTTAAATATCCCTCCCGCCTCCCCATACTAAACAGAAGTTCTTATTTAATATTTCTCAACACTAACAGTTGTTTTAAATGATGAAAAAAAAAATAGAATACATCAACAATTTCGGACATTTTGAAATTGAAAAATGATTAGTCTAATGCTTTAAACTCCAACTTTTGCTCACCAATAAAACTAGTAGTTTTAAACAAGCTGAAAAACGTGGCTCTAGTCTAAGTGATGAAAGAAAGACTAGTTATCTTTCCAAAACTTTAAAAAAAAAAAAACAGGCTAACAAAATTCAAAATAAAATTAATTGAATCATCGATATATTTTTTTAATTGCTATTATTTGATAATTATAAAAATAAAAGAAAGACGGTTAGATGATGGCATTTCAACTTTATTTGTTTAGCGTTCTTTTAAAACTTTTTAATTTGTTGATTTCAGAGAGAAATTTTAAATAGAAGGAATAAAATAATAAATAAGCTATTCGTTTTTTTTAATTGTAAACATTTTTATTTAATGAAATTGAACTTAGTAATTGAAAAAGTAACTTGAGTAAAAGTACTGGATTTTTGTATTCATCATGAGACTCATTAGTACAAGTTACTATGTCAAAAATGTAATCCGTTACTAAGTTACTTGAAAAAGTAATTTGTTACTTTTAAAAAGTTATTATATCCTATCCCCAAATTTGCACAGGTGATTCAATATAATTAATTACATCATAGGATTGCTAAAAATAATGACAAATTAACACAGATATATAGGATCATAAATAAGCACATATTTTGTCAAAATCAGACATCTAACTTAATTCAACTATTCCTTTTCTTTAACTGTAGAAAAGAGTGGAAATGAAAAAAAAGAAAATTAGTGCCAGAAGGGGAACTGTAAATGTCAAAAGTGGCTTTACTTAAAGGTCTAGGAAATGAATAAACCTTGACAATGTTTTATAAATAAGTCAGTCTTTAAATGAACATTTTATAAACAAAATTATCTAGTAAATAAGATATACAACCCCAGGTCTGGGCCCCTAAGGTTTATGGGTCCCTATACTTTTGCCACCTTTGCCCCTCCCTCTCGGCAGTGCTGTTCACATGTTGATGCTAAAAAGCCGTTTCTTTTTTTAAAAAAAATCCTTTAGTATAAAACCTAAATGGAAAAATCTAATTATTAGTATTTGTTTATGATTCTTAAACAAAAATAGTATACAGTACCTCATGTACCTATATATATATTTTTCTTTGTTTTTATTTCAAAATTGAGTTGAAACTTATGACATAACGGTAAACTCAGTGGCTCTTTTTTTTTTATGGATTCCTACACTTACAAATTCTTTATAAAATCAGAAAAATGGTCAGCTTTTAATGCTGTTTTCCTAGAAATAACTATAAAATAAAATAGTAACTCAGTTACTTTTTATTTTATTTGTCTCTTGTGTTAGGAGTAGGGGAAAGTGGGTGAATGGGCGCACTTAAGCTAGATTCGTTCTTGTGGCAAAATAGTAAATGCTTATATATGAAAGTAGTCCTTAGATATCCTACTTTTAAATGTATATAAACATTTTGTGCAAAACTATATCAAATTTAGTAAATATTGAAAATAGTACAAAATAGCATTTTCATGGCATTCCCCCACCCTCGGGGTAATACGATGTTTGTTTGGGGGAATGCTGTACATTGTTACTAAATAGGGAAAACAAGGACGGTAAGCTTTTTTTAAATTAGTAAAAAAAAAATGAAATTCTTAATTAATTTGAGTTATTCACAAATGAAAATAATAATAATAATAATAATAAAAATAATAATAATTACCATAATAATAATAATAGGGCTAGACCACGGTATTCCCCCATTCGTGTTTCACGGTTTTACTAGGTAATTAGTTTCTTTGTTTATAGCCTACTATACACTATTTTTTTTCATGTTTATGTATTTCAGGTAGCGACTTGCATTATTTCTTTTTAAGAAACCAATACTTATTCCCATCAGAAAAAAAATGTCGAAAATTATTTTTTCTTCTCCTGCTTATCAAATGTTCAAATATTTGAATATTTATTCATCTCACAGTTTGAATATTTGAATGTCATTTAGGTTAGTTCGTCTGAGCTCTAGTTAACAGATCTTAGCATGTATTAACCATATGTAGCCTATAGTAGCCTATATTTAATTTCAATTTAAGTGTGTGTGATATCTCTTATTGCTGATGTTTTATGAGATATTCATATTTTATTTCAAATTTAGATTACATTTAATTGGGGACCTGGAGGGTTAAAATAATAATATGTTGATTTATAAATACAAATTAAGATTATTTTTGATAAACAGCTTATTTATCTATTTTTTTTAATGATTCCCTAAAATCTGTAGAGATATGTGTGCGTGTGTAGTAGGCAGAATTAATCATTAATTATTATCTATACAACACAATTATGAAGAAAGAAAAAAAAATTTCTTTGATTATCGAGTTTTGGAATAAAAATAATCTTCTTTTACAAGTATCATACGTTTCATTTCATTAATAGTTTACAATTTTGTTTTGATTATTANTAAAATATTCTATTTAATTCGATATTTATTTGAATGAATAAGTACAGGTTTTGTTTTAAACCTCAGATCTTTTTCATTATTTGTTTGCATAATATAAAAGTTTCTGTATTATTATTTTTATTCATTATTTTACAAGTGTTTATACTGTCCTCTAGTAAAAATAATTGGAACTAATCAAACAATATAGCTAATAATGGCTTTTGTTATATTTATTTGTCAGATCGGTAATTAACTTTCTTTCAGTAGATAACATATTACACAATTGTTTTGTTCTGATTGAGGTCAATTTTATTTTTCGAATAATCAATTAAGCCTGCTTTGTTTTATTTTAATTATTTATAAATATCTGTATTTGTTATTTTGTAATATCCAAGCACTTAATTTTTTTATACAGTTTAGAGTTAACCTTAATTATTTTTATTTCTGAATAAATGAGGGGAGACAAGGGAGCTGAGAGAATCCTTAAAAATTGGTGAAATTTTTTTTTTTTTTTAATTTTTTTTTTTTTTGTTGAGAATGTTATTAATCCTTTAACAGTTTACTATTTCTCTGACAATAAACACATGTTATTTTACATCATTAAATTAATTATATCTTGTAAGTACACATGTATAAAATATATATATAAAGTCTGGGATTTATGGTTTTAGCAATTAAAATTTCATAATTTTTTTCTTCTTTTTATTCAAGAAATAACAAATGTTTAAAATGAAAAATTAATATTTTGCTTTTGTTTTTGGTGAACTAGAAATTAAAAGGAATTTTATAACATCAAATCTCTTCTATTTTTTTCTATTGGCATGCTCTGTTCTCATGTTTATTTTACTGATATTTATTAGTTGTATGGCTTGATTAATAATGACTTAATTTTGAACATGGACCAAACATATTCTTACTAACCAATAGTCAATAAACAAATTGACTTACTAACCAATAGGGATTGAATCGTGTAAACGTTTAATCAACCAACAAAGTAATAAATGTATAAAATTTCACAGTCTAGCTGAAATGTAAAAAAAAAAAGTTAAAAAAAATATTCCAAGTTGTAACACACTATAATAATTAACTTGTTTTGGTATTATCTTCCAAATATAGCCTACTGCCTGTAATAAATATCTACTTTATTTTTAATTGCCATTTATTAAAAGCTAGATTTTAAAAATAATGTGACATCCTAATTGCAAACCTAACAACACAATCTTGACCAAATGTGATAAATAAATAGTGATTGTTAACAACGATAATAATGCTTTTTTACAAATATCTTTTGAACAACTTTAAAGTAGTTAGCTCATTGGCCGAATTGTTTATGACAACTGTTTCCAAGAAGTATTTTAGCCATTTTTATTTACGTACCGATACCGGTGTTTCTAATTTCAACATATTTTATGGTGCATTATTTGCAGTGGTATGCTCGAGAATTTATTAAAAAAACTTGCACAAATTGAACTTGCCTGTACAAGTCGTAGCCGTGTCCACTTCATTTAATTTTTATTTGAGTGTATAAAAATAAATGAATTATTTGTCAATTTTAATAAGTTGAACTTCTAAATGCATTTTAAAATATAAGTTATACATTTATTAAAGCGAGACGTTATTCAACAATATCCAATGTTTCGAAAATATAAGCAAGATTCCGATGCATTAAAAGACCAAGGGCTAAACAAATTACTATTTTTAAACTGTATGTCAGTATTTTTATTATGTTTGATAATTAAATTGATATATTATTTTTTTATTACATTGTGTTAAATAATCATTAAAGTTTCAATTTACTTTTAAGTTACTGGATATAAAATAATCACGTAGACTATTACATTATAAAAAAAAAATTATTATCTTTATCTGGAAAGTCGGAGATGTTAAACCCGCCTTATAAAAATAAATATGTAAATGAAACATACAGTAAGGATGAAATAGTCTATGTAGTTTATTAACATATAACTTAATAGCAATGAATTTTCATATTAAAAAATTTAGAACATAATATTTAAAGATAATTTGCAGATATGTGTGAAATCATACAGTGCTTCTTGGCCCAGTATGCCTATGGCTTGAATAATATAACATACTGGTATACCAGTAATTTATTTTCCATCTTGGCCATGCCCCTGACTATATAATTTAAAATCCATGCCTGGGTGGAAACTTGTAAGATTTACCTGTATATTAAATCAGCGAAAAACAAATCTGTTTTCAATAAGCTCTAATAATTTACAATTAACTTTTGTTTTTATTCTATTTTAATATTAGAATNTGGCTTAAAAATAAATTACAATGATTGCCCTGGAATAAAAAGAAATAGATGAGGAGAAATGAATCAATGAGTGATGAATTTCAGCTTATATTGGAAAATGTTTTTATTAATTAAAAAAAAAAAAAATATCAAAAGAAAATCTTGATATGGAGTCGTGTTTCTGCTTTTCATTTTTTCTTCTAGGTCGGCCATTTTTAAAATAAAAAAAAATGTTTGATTAACATTTCAAACAAAACTTAAGCTAAGTTTAAAGCCGCCAGTTAAAAAAATAATAATTTGGGATTGCAACACGGTTGCAACTGATACGAGATAAAAGTACAAAATATAAATAGCAGACATTGTTACAAGACGTTAAATGTATGTCACTGTGACAGTTTGATCATTCACAGTCCAATATTAGATTATAGATCAATTCACTAGCGCTATAAAAGCATAAGTCTAATCACATTTTAGTAACCAAATATTACAATTTTTTTAAAAATTCAATCTGACTTTTAATCTAACTTTCCTTATTTAGTTAGTTGATTTCCGATAATAGACTAACGTAAAATTCAAATTAAATTTGAAAACATTCGAGTTGATTAAAGAAAAATAATCTTGTGTTTCTAAAATAAGTTTATAGTGTAGCGAAATCAATATTAAAATTTAAATGTTTTTATTTTCAACTACTTGTGTTTGCTTCAAGTTGTATTTATAATAACCGCTGTCTTTAAATAAAAATAATTTAGCGCTAATGAACTGATCTACAATCTGATTGGTCTGTGAATGATCCAACTGTTGCACATTTAATGTCTCGTCACAAACAACATGACCAAAGCTCGTTCATCTTGTTGTTATAATGTATTGCAAGACACATAATTTTTTTTTAATTTTCTAAGTTAAACAGAAATCATGAGTTTTGGTTATTATATTGGAGTAAATGGAGCTGAGAAAATTGCTAGGCAGATGCTTTAGTAAATAAGAAGCAAAATTGGAAAAGTTTGACAATTCTAAAAGTGATATTATTGTAGGCTAGTGTTAATATTTAAATTTTATTTATTAAGTCATTTCTAATTATGAAAATTATATAATATTGGAGTTTTAAATTATTTATCAATTACTTTTAAATAAATTATTGTATTTTAGTTTCTTGAAGAATTCTATTTTCTTTTTTAATTTTTGAAAATGTGAACGTCTTGCTAATCGATGAGATGTAAAAACTAAATTTAAAGTAATAAATAATAGACCTATAATTGCATAAAGTTAGAGTAAAAATAAAAATACTTAATTTTAAATATTCATTTAGTGCCTAAATTTTGTAATGTTAATTTTTTTTTTGCGTGTAATGTCTCTTGTACCCTGTTGCTGTTAGATAGACCAGAGCTTCTTAACTGTGGGTCACGACAATATATGGGGTCACATAAGTGAATGTGGGGGTCACTAAACATTTGGCAACAGTAAAACATTCCTGAACATGCAATGTTTCTGAAAACATCCTAAACATACTTCTGCCATTTTGTACTACATATTTATGTGAATCGGTATTCTCAGAATTGACGATTATAAAATCAAAATATCGATCAAATCTGAAAAACGTTGTAGTTGCTCTTCGTCCTGCAATATCAAATATTCAGCCAAGATTGAATTCCTTATGTAAAAACAAGCACATCCATCTCATTAGTATGCACATCCATCTCATTAGTATGCAAATTTGCTTTCTCTTTAAAAAATAGTAAAATTTTGATTTGTATACCTATTTATCCGGGGTCACATAAAAATTTCCTGGGTGAAAAGGGGTTCGTGAGTGGAACAAGTTTAAGAAGCCCTGGGATTGACTAGAAAGTTCATGACTCGGCTGCCACTGTAAGTTTTTTTTTTATTATTATTTTTTTTATTCTTGTTAATTTGGTGTTTATGGCTATATTAACATTTTTTTAATTAATGATTATTTTATACTAGACGAGGGTTAATAATCTATATTTTTTAGTTAGTCAAAAATAATTTCAATTTTATAAACTCTTGAATTTTCTTTTGTTAAATAATTTTTTTACTGGAAAATGTCCACACCTAAAAATTATTTCAATAATACTCAATTTAAAACTTATTAAAAAAACAAGATTGCAATTTTTCTTGTCAGCATGAAGAAGTAATATGTTTTTTGTTTGTTTAATAAATGCTTTTGATCTTTGGCCTAAATCCAATCATTGTAGTTAAAGTCAAAATCATTAATTTACAAATATTTCATTTATAATATATTTTAAACATACCATTTAATTATTTAAAGTGATTTTTTTTTTGTCGATTGTGATCTACCAGTCGACCATAAAATGCTTTTTAGTAGACCGCCAATAATATACTGTATATTTTCTTTTTAAGTCCCAATTTTCAAAAACCATCGAAAAAACAATAATTAAAATAATAATTAATAATAAAGTTAATCTCTCCTGCTTTTAATAAATAGTAAATAATTGCACAGAGCCCACAAACGTATTAAAGTGGTAAATTAAGCATTAACTTAATAATCAACAAAATTGTAATTTAAGGGTGAAGCAATAGTCTTATGAACATTCTTGGCATCAGTGATAGTGAACAATAGTCTTATGAACATTCTTGGCATCAGTGATAGTGAACAATCTATATATTAATACATGAAGGGAAATCTTTGGATCCCTTTTTAAGCATATTGGATGCAAGGAGAAATGTGAGATTTGGCAAAGTTAAAGTTTATATGGAGAGGGAGGGCAATGAGCTAAAATTTATATATAAAATTAAACACATTTTGTTTAGCGTTGCGGCGGCTTTTTACAAAGTAGTGGCGGCTTTTTATAAACAGAATTTTCTTATTGGTCGAATTACTAGTTTTTATTATGACTTCAACAATGTTTGTTTTTTTTGCCAATACATTTTTTTAGCGCAGATCTCAATTATAAAGCAAAGATACCCACCCACCAAAGACAGACAAAATAAGAATTTTTTCTAATAGCAATTCTTTTATATATATTTTTTCGATAAATCCCTATATTAATTTTTTTATAATGGCAAACAGTAATAATAATGAGCTTAGCTCTATGTATATTGGGGCAGTTGAAGCGCCCTCTAGCCTTCATGTTAATTCTTATAGATTTTCCCATAGTAATTAAAATGTGGCTCTTCAAACTCTCCATGTTAATTCCTATAGGAATTTTCCCATAGGATTAACATGCTGCCCTTCAGAAACAAGTGTCTCAAACTTTCATATTACCTACTACTATCCAATTTATCATTACAAGTATATAACAGTGTCATTTTCTGTATTTTAAATTATTCCTAGTCGAGTCACATACTTAAACCTAATTGAAAAATTTAATTGACTTTCTAATCAATGTTAACCACATAAAAAATGTTTTTTATCTGTAAATGAGTCCCTCAAAACTTCCTGTCACGTGACTTTGCAGACAAAAGGAACAGCGAGATTACTCAATTGTCTGTTGTTTAATAACTTGAAACACTTTGTAGCAAACTTGATGACCTATTATTCCTAAGCAGTCATGTGATCAGGCTTCTAGAAAATGCCCATATGTGCTGCTTGACATAATGTTTTAACATTATTTTTTGAGTCTGCTTGTATGATTACGGTTCTATACTTCAACACTAGTTTATGCTAAAACATGATACTACAAGAAAAATGTGATATCAGAATCCCAAATGGCGGTGGGACACATTTGCTGCAACAATATATGAAATTTTGTAAATGGAAAAAATTGGCGGAGGCGCATTTACACAGATTGGTGCAAATTTCCTTTAAATTGACTAAAAATCTACAGGTTGTGGGTGACACCGTTACTCTGCAATAGCATATTTCCAGAACTTTCAGCAAGAAATACTTGAAGTTACACATTATTGAAGACATGTATTGATCAGCAATTTACATCAAGGGTTAGGTGAGGTGATATTAAACCTCACTATAACGTATTGAAATACCCATACCCTTAAGATAGGTATATTCTTTTTCAAATATGACTCAATCTGCTGTTGAATTGTGTGCTTAATATTGCTAGTTCTTCCTCTGTCTCAATACATTATAAATTTATTTAGAAATCTCATATTTTGTGATTAAAGCATATCTAAAAGAATAAATTTTATGACTATTAAACTAATTTCAAACAGTTCTCTCTTGTTTCCTCAAGTCATAGATACATATTGCACATATTATAGAATGTTGATAAAAGTGGGGTTTGAACTTATAATATTTTGTTTGAGAGATATTGCATGTATAGGAAGAATAAAATGCATTCAATATGTGTCTTAATTTTGGTTTTGTTTCATTATATATATAACAAATAAAAATGTTAATAGCTTAATGCATTGTACAGTATATTTATATATTGTATTCAGTATATAATTTTTAACAAATTACTTTTGAGATTAAAACATCTAGTATTAGAATATTTTTGATAATTTTAAATTTCCTTTTGTTTCTATCTAGGCTGTCGGTAATGTTGATTATATCATGTATTTCATTAGTGATTGGTACATTGGTCAGCAATATAAAAAATACTATGATCGTGGCAACTCTATTTGGATACCTGCTTAGTTTGGATTTGACAACTGGTATTCATCAATTAATTACTATGAGTGAACGTAATAGGCCACCGGATTCTTCGATTAGCATAAGAATGGATGTCTTGGTCGCTGAACAAGGTGGTTTTTTATGGAAATGGACAAAGAAAGAATTTGCATTCCATTTTTTCATCATGGTTTGCAGTACCATATTTACTGGTGTCTTTGGTTTATTACAAATTAAACCAGATAAAGAAATTGGGGATTGTCTAGTTTATGTCCTCCTATCAATGCTAATTCTCACCAAACTTTTAGAAGAAGCTCAAAGTGTTTATATATTCTTTGGATTAATAAGAAATAAATTTTATCCTAAAAGTACGCAGAAATATAAAGAATTTAATCAAACCAAACAGAGAAGTAAGCCTTTAGGTTATATTAGAAGATTCTGCTTAGAAGCTGGTAAGTACATTCATTACTATCTTTTTTTAATATTAGATCATGACTAACATCCTTCTCTAATTCAAGCAACCTTCCAAGCCTTGGTGCTCACAATTTTTATTTTCATTTATCTCTCCATCACTCTCCTGAACTGGCTCCTAATGTACCCCTCTTCCTTCCATCTTAACTTTAACCTTCTAAATGTCTCCTATCATCTCCCTGGTTTGGTGTTATCTCTTCTTTCCTTCTCTTCACATATCCTTACATTGTATTAGAAGATGCTGCTTATATGTTATCATAATCAACTATATACACGAAAAAATTCATAATTGGAATGTTCATATTGGTAATGAAGTAGAGGAGGTAGACAACCAGTGTACACAGGCACATTTGTACCCTTTTAAACCATTTTTGATGTGTCTTCACATGATTTTGATAATAGTGCTAATATGTCCATTGTAAATATTAATTATACATTACCTTATTAAACTTTACCAATAATTTTAATAGTTTTTTTTTATTTTGAATATATACATAACTAAATTTAAAAAAAAATTCTCTATATGAGCCCTTCAAGGTTTATAAATTTACTTGTGTTGGAAATAATTTGAGAATAGAGAATATGGGTGTGAATTTAGAACCAAATTGCCACTCCACTATTAGAGGGGAATATGGGTGAAAAGACCAGGATGTACAGTGTAGGATAAGTAAATTAGGGAAGCAAGAAATAAATATATAAAAACAATAATTTATTGTGTGAGGAAGATAAACATTACTTATAATGACTAATTATTCTCCATTAAATTTTTTTTAAATTGTAGACTCCCCCCTGTCAAAAGTCCGTCCAAAATGATGGCCATTTTTTACCCCCCTCCCCCTGTCAAAAGCCTGTTAAAAATGGCCATTTTTTTTTGACCCACCCACCCCTCTCAAAAATGACGGCCCTTCAAAAATGATGGATACAGGCATTTTTCCTTTTCGTGTGGAACGACACATAGGCTACACAGAAAACTGCATGTCCGATACTGCCTGACCGATGCACACAATATTAAAACATCTTGAAATCAAATATATTAAAGCTAAAGGAATTTTATGTTGCATAATTATACATTAACATATATGAAATGATTAAACGTACATCAATTTATACTCACCTATAATGATGTAACAAGTCCACAAAATTATCTTTGTGCAGTTAGAGTATAAAAACAATAAAATGCTTCGCCTCAAGTTTATTTCTTAAGAAAAGAGTGCCAAATTGCTTACAAATGCTTAAAATGCATTGCACTAACATTTGACCAAAATAAGGGCTGCCATCTTTTAGCAAAAGCCAGAAACTGGTACTGTCCGATACTGGCCTCTGTCCGATACTGTCCGACCTTCCCCTAAGAATTCTGCCATATTGAGAATCCACCTCGTCTAACGTATTGGAGAACGGGTAATTATTTAGAGAATGTGCAGATATAAAGTTCATAATTTTAGTTACCACCGAGAGTATATACTTGCTTTCACGCACAACGCTCCCTGGTGTATTATACAATGAAACTGTACAATATGGTGCTGAACTTCTTCATTAAGAAATTTCACAAAACCATTATGTTTACCCACCATATTTGAGGTGGCACAAGATTTCCTATTTATTACAT
>PXIH01S0041984.1:5900-16161 GCA_003024985.2 Euperipatoides rowelli
TGTTTAACTTTAACTGACGAGTTGTTCTTCTGGAGCATCTTTCAATTGATAAATCTCTTGTTTAACTTTTTAATTGATAAAGTGTATTTTTGACCAATTGAAGTTTCAAAATGTGTATACTGTATATAACTCAAACTACGACATGTTGATAACCTAGAATTAAAAAAAGTATGGAATCGACTATTTAAAATCCTTAAGATACACCAACAGAAGTTTAAACATTGATTTTATTACTGAAAAATCACGTATTACAGCATTTATAAAAAATTTTCTCCTAAAAGAGATTCTAGTGCTATAAGAAAGNCCTCACTGAATCATGGAGTTGTCTAAGAAATTGTTATATCATTGCTACGTAAAAAACACAAACTTGTGATGAATTTTAAACAAATTATATTGATAAACCTATTCGTAATAATGTAACTTCACTTATACTTCTGCTGCTTATAACTACTATTTCATCTGTTTCGATTAGTGATCATAATCTTATTATCCTAAAACCTACTCAAACCTTTAACCCTCAAAATAATATTTAACTGTACTTACTCGAAAAAAAAATATTATAATAATTAAATGGATAGTTTGCTGTCTGCTCAAAATTGGTCAAATACTGTATCTATTACAATAGTAATATTGAAAGAGTCACAATCATTTAATTGTTATATTTTTACGACACTTTTTTAAATGCTTCCCTATAGAAAAAAAATAACACCGATCTCCACCATGGATTGGTAATCAACTTATAAACATGTTTAAAGAGAAAATTATGTATCGTTAAAGAAATTAATCAAATATAAAATTAAAGAAAATAAGTATGGCTTAATAATCTAATATTGTGTCATTCCGTTGGATCTAACCTTAAATATGCATCCAAACAACCCTACTATACTATTTCCAGGAAAATCTATAGATGAATCATAATGTGATATAGTTGATTTTTTACTAATATTGCTTTGTTTATAGATGTTTTTTTTTTCATCTACAGTACATTCCACTCATTGAGTAACATGGGGTATTCATTTGCTTAAAAATAGGATTAACACCAATTTGGGTGCTCCAATTACTTCAAATATTAACTTGTTACTCACTAGTAAGTGTCCATCATCATGAAAAAACTCTCTGATTATCCCATTATCTAAAAATAGATCATCATATTAGGCAATATCCACACACAAAAAAAGTTATTCTCTTTAAAATCTTATCTCAATTATAGAATAAAATAGATGGATTTCAATTTGGAAGACTCTCTAATCACTCATTTGCTCAATACCTTAATATATCTAGATAAAGTCCTAAGAGACCTTGAAGTTTCTTCTACATCAGTATTTACTATAATCATGGACTTTATCAAAGCATTTGTCAATCTTAATCATTCTATTTTTATTGACAAATTGAATTAATTCTTCCTGTCATTTCAATTGTAAATTGATCCATTTCTTTCAATAGACAACAGTGGGTAAAAAAATAATGATCCAAATAATTTATCTTTTAATAGTACTAATGGAGTCCCACATGGCTCTGAACTTGTCTGAATTATATTTGCTATCGTACAGTAAATATTAAAGTAGACGGTTTCCAACATTAAGATTTGTTGGCGATTTCATAAATTACTTTTACTGTCACTAACTCCATTTTATCCAAACCACAAATATTGGCAGATAATGTTGCCTACCGGGTGGGCAATATAGATATGGTAGTTAATACTGATAAGTGTTTGCTTTTGCATGACTTGCTGAGGGTATAACATTACCCAATGTAGAACTTAGTGAATCACTATTGCCGCCTTTTGATCTTGCACATCTATGAGGAGTTGTTGTCCATTCTTACTTAAAATGGAACTTATATTGCCTCAATAATAGCTAAAGCTATTAAAAACATGCACAGTATATACTGTATAGATTAAAAAAAATGGGTGTTGCTCTCGGGGTTTTGATATTTGCTGCCACGTTAAATTTTAAATGTTTGCAAATTTTAAAACTATAAAAATTTGTTATCTCTCTATAGACCTTGTTCGCAAAAATCTTTTTTTTTGTCTAATTGTGTTGAATTGATAATTTATTTTTATTGGACTTCTCTCTAAAAATTGTTAATATTATTGTGGAACTATTTACAGTATACATCTCTCTTTAAATAAAGTACTGTCCAGCATTAGCCAGACCTTCACTTAAAGGGGCTCATGTCCTTTGTTCTGATATCACCACATTCAGATCTGCCGTGGATTCAAACCTGTAATGTCAGATTAACAGTCAGCCTTCTTTACAACCATTATATTTTTGATATTGGCAGTGAAGGATTTTTAATATATTATTGTAAACAAAGAATTGCTAGCTTGTTTTTGCTTGCTTTGCAAATTATGTATGTTGACTGTAGGATAATTTTTTTTATTGTAAATTATCAATTTGTTTCTTGTTTTGCTGTCCCCTTTTTTTTTTTCATACACCATGCTTTAATATTAATACAACTTATTTTTGAATCAGTAATGTAAATTAGTCAATGCTGTATTCTTTGTTTTTTTTTTTTTTTTTTTTACATATTCATTTTTGTTTTTAAAATGAGTTTTTATTAAAATTTAACTTGTTTTATTATGTTTGTTGATAGCCTATATTAATGAGTTTTAAAATATTAAAAATCTCTTAGTAAGTATATGTTCAGATATGGTTTGTTTTGTATTAGGCCTATATGATGTTTTGTTTTTTTAAAAGAAAAAATTGCCAATTGGCAAATGCTGGATAATCCTTTTCCTATGTTAATCTGCTAGTTTTAAGTAAAAGATACTGTGATTTTTTAAATTTCTATAATTTTGGACACATTTCATCATTCTCATCCCCCTTTTTTACAATTTCGATCAAACTATACATAATTATGATTCTCATTTTTCAAAAGAATTTGTTTGGGAAGAGAAGGAGTTACAATTGTTTTATGATTGTTTATTTTCAAAGGTTGACAGGCATAATTGATATTTTTTGTATGATTTAAAACTACTTTTTTACAAAATGATTGTTAGGCTGATCAAGTTTTTATATTACCGAGTAGTAATCTATTAAAATAATTTTAAAAATGTACAAATGTTCAATATTATTATTTACCTTTAGACAAGCTCATACTGCACAGGATTGGCGAAAAGCTGCAGAAATGTGGGCTAAGAAACGTCAAGAACAACAGTTCAAGGGTACACCTCGTTCAAGTCCAGCAATGCGTCAAAGTCCAATGATTCGCCCAAGTCCTAGTCCTATGAGTGAATGTACACCAGCAGGAGATGCTACACCTTTAATAGATGAATATGAATATGAAGATCGGTAGATAAATTTTTCTAAGATTGTCATCAGTCAATTTTAGTGAACGTGAAACTTCCATTAAATAGGGGACTATCCAAAACAACAGATAATCATTCATCTCATTAATCTTGTATAAAGTAAGTTATTTTGGATTTGTTAATTTTCTCCAAAAATTCCACAATAGCCAGGAAGCCTGTGGAATTAATCCTTTTTTGTACAAATGGGAGGCCTTTAAGGTTCCAAAACTGTCATGTAAAATGAAAAAAAAATACTATTATTCCGGAGTCAAAGAAATGCTTGTATTTTAACTTTTTATCAAATACTATTTTTTTTTTTTTTTTGCCATTTTATTTGTGTATTGATTACATATTTGTGTAATTAAAAATGTAAAAAAAGATATACGGTTTATTTATTTTATCTATTGATTGGCTATCTTAATCATACCTTTGGTAATAAATGTACTCAAATCGATGGTCTTTATTTTTGTTTATATTAATGATAAAAGAGGACATTTAGAAATTGAAATCAGTGATTTTCAATATTATTGGATACTCTAGAAACTATCCATGCGTTAGTCAAAGACTGTGTATTTTTATTTCATATGACACATTTTGTTTCATAAACAAAAAAAAATTAAGTGAATTAATTCAAATCTTAGCTTCATTTAATTTTAATTGCTTATTCTGACTTAGGGGCAGGGGCATGAAATTTACCGTATAAGTTTCAAAAAAAAAGTTATTCTATGCTATTTTCATTTGTGTAATGAATATTTCAGAAAAAAACTAAATACCATATCTAAAAGTTATGCTATAGCTTAGGTTTCATTTATTTGTATAAATAACACAATGGATTTTAATAGGTTTATACATACAGTCTGAATCTAAAAATGCCGATTTTAAAAATAGATATTTTTATAAATACGGTAAAAAAAATTTTTTTTAAATTATATAAAACATACAGTAATTATTTAGCTTTTATACTGTAGAAAAAAAAATTATTAAAAATTGGTTAAATTTAAGAAAAAAATAGCCTTACCCTGAAACAAAAGTCTAATTGTAAAATGTAAAGTTTTAGTACATGAAGGGAAATATACTGAGAAATGTGTGCCAATTTTATGTAAAAACTGAATGAAATTAAATCCATTTAAAGGCAATTCGATCACTGGTGAATTGGAATTAGTGCTCTGGTGATTTCATACGACGCATATTTTGTTTAACGTAATTTATTTAAGGGCTTACAGCCTAGAATCTCATTTACTAAGGCCTAAAAACCACCACACATATTTAACAAAACATTCAAAAGTTCTTAGTTAACACATAATATACATTATTTTGACAAATAGATACTCTTTTAAGAATATGGGGCTCGATGTAAAAAAAATTAACACTTTGCGCCTGGAGGCGGTAGGTTTTACGGCACCGACTTCCATCACCAACTGACGGCGGTCGTAGTATTACGACATTGATAATTAACTTTTTTTACATTTAAAAAATATTTTAATCACTAAATATTTTTATAATTGAGATTTTACATTTATAAATTGTCAATATTCAACAAAAAAAAATAATTAAAAATGAAAATAATTTCATTTTATCAAATAATATCTATTAAGGCAAATATAAATTTATCGCAGGTTTATTTTTTTGTAAAGTTTTTAAAATGCACATTTTTGTTTTCAAGAATGATTTATTGCTTTTCAATATAAAGCTGCAATTTACTTGCTCAACTTATCGCGATATAATTCATTTTGTAAATAAGTAATTTTCTTTTTATTTATTATTATGGCAGAAGAAAATCAACCTTGTCCATCAGGTATTAATGTAAGGACATTTTATAAACAAAAAAGTAATATTGATATTGATAAATCATTTCAAGAATTTTATAATAATGCTGGTTCTGAATTAGAAGATGATTCTTCAGGTTCGTCAGACTCGGATAGCAGCGAAAATGGAAATAGTGAAAGTGACAGCAGTAATGAACAATTACAAATAAATATTTCAAATCAAGGCAGGGCTAGAATGAGGGGCAGAATAAGAGGCAGAGAAAAAGCAAGAAGCAAAGTCAGAGGTGTAAATGTAGGCATTGGCAGGGGTAATAGGGGGAGGAGGAGGGGGGCAGGGGCAGTTCATAGTGATAATCGAATTTTATATGACATTTCTAATCCTACATTACAAGATGATTCTTTAGGATGGAGTAGAGAAGATCTCAATGTTATAGTTCCAGCATTTTCAGCAATCCCAGGCATCAAAGCCAACATAAATAAAGGCATTACACCCTTCGAAATATTTTCATTATTTTTTGATATACAGTAAATATGTTCAAGCTAATAAAAAGTGAAACTAATAAATATGCACGACAGCAAATTGAAAAAGAAATAATAAAAAAAGGAAATTTGAAACCCAGAACCACACTGTCTCTGTGGAAAAGAATAACAAATAGTGATTTGAAAGTATTTTTTGCAATTATAATTCACATTTCATTGGTAAAAAAAAACCCTCTATGAGACATTACTTGAGGTATCTATGAAACTAAATTTTGCAGGTTGGTAAGTCTAGAGACAGATTTCTTAGCATACTTACAATGTTCCATCTAAATGCTAATAAAACATATAAACTTCCATACCAACCAGGACATGACCTCCTTCATTAAGTGAGTCCTATTTTTGAAAACCTTATAAAAAAAATACAGAGAAATATATATTCCAACAGAACATTTAACAATAGATGACGGCATCTGCCCTTGCAGAGGCCATATTCGATTTAGAGTATACATAAACGGTAAACATAAGTATGGCATCAAATTATACTGTATATGCTTTGTGAATCCAGCTCAGGTTATTGTTCTAAATTTGAAACTTACACTGGAGCAGTTAAACCATTTACCTACTAATACCGGCATTGAACGACCAGATAATGATGACCAAACTGAAAATGACATCCAACCTGATTTAGAAGACATTCAATCAACTTAGAAGACCTGCAACCTGCTTTAGATGATCTTTTATTTGAAATTCCACTCAATATTTAACCCTACCTTGGATCTGTCAACCAACAAAATGACAATTCAGTCATAAGCCTTATAAATCGCCTCTTTTGAAAACCAGGGCTATACTGTATATATAGATCGGTACTTCTCAGGGCCTAAACTTTTTTATTAGCTCTGGCTGAAAAATATATAGACTGTGGGGACAGTGATGCAATCCCGTTCTGAATTGCCAAAAGAAGCTTTTTCTCAAAATCTAAAGAAAGGTCAACAATTTTTCGTTGCCATCATCTTTTGGCAATAAAGTGGCATGATAGAGTGTTTTCATTTTATCAATAGCACACAAAGCAGATTTGATTCCTTGCCCTCCCCTTATGAGGGCGCTCCTGCTAAATTAAAACCATCAGCTGTACTTTCTTACAATAAACATAAAGATAGATTCGACCAATTACTTTCTTACAATTCCTTTAGAAGGAAATCAGTTAAATGGTGGAAGAAACTTTTTTTCCACTGATTTGACTTGACCATTGCTAATTCCCAAATCCTTTACAATAAATTACATCCTGTTCACAAATTAGCACTTCTTGCTTTTTATGAAGAACGGTGTAATGGATTTTTGCAAGAAGCAGGAAAACATTTTGATGAAAGTCAAACAATTTCTAGGGCTAATGTTGGGTTATTACGACTTGTGGGCAGAAATCATTTTCCTGAGAGAATTTCATCCACTCCAGCAAAACAAAGGACAAAAGAAACGCCATTGTAAAGTCTGCTATGATAAAGGCTTACATTCAGCACCCGGCAAAGTTATTAGAAAGGACACAACAATAATGTGTGGATCCTGTGGCACAGATTTGTGTATAGATGACTGTTTCAAAGCCTATCATTCAAAAGAGAAATATTGGGAATATTTTTTTTATTTTTATTACTGTATTGTGATTGAGTTTTATTTTATCAAAAATAGTTATTCATGAAGAAAGTGTCAGCCCTATACCCTCCCCCAATCTACCCTTACACAAATATGTATATAACATACAAATTTCTAAAAAAAAAAAAAATGTTTTTTCTTTTTATTTTGCTTTTATTCATTGTTTTCTAAATAATGTTTATGTAAAATATTTTGAATTATTGTTTTTGATTTTTGAAAGTAAATGTTGCATTTCTGAACAAAAGTGTAAGTTCATACTTGGCAAATATATTGTATTTCTAAAAGAAAAAAGGTTTTGAAAATTTATTTTACATTTATTTACTTACAACCCAATAATTTGACTTTCGACTACATTATATTTGAATAAATATTTTACATTATATACACACCCTTATACTGTACATTACAAATTACGAGCCCGCATTTTTACTTCTTTGGTAAAAGGTTGGTAATATTTGAGCTATGATATTTCCCTTATTATTTGTTCAAAATAAATGAAAAATGGTAAAAATGTTTGAAATATATTCATGATGACTTACTCCAAAAATAGTAATATTTTGCATAAAACTATTTAAGCAACACCATTTTGAATACTGCAGGTACAGGGGATTTGCTTATTAACAAAACTGCAGGGCTGATAGTGTTAAACTTACAAAGATCTGATTTTGTTGACCGATATCCAGAAGGCAATGGTAGGCTAGAAGATCCCAGTGTACAGTACCGTACACCAATTAACTCAAAGATGCAGTACTTGGTAGCAAATAATTAATAAAATCCTTGAATTTGTACAGAAAAGACTTGTAAATGTTCACTAGTTTGGTATTATATAGAAGAATTCATGCATTTAAATTTGCATAAACTACTTAAATGAGCAATTAAAGTTATAGTTCAGTAAGATGTAAAATAAAGGCAAGACTTTTAAGAAATTACCATTTTGTATGTTTCTCCTTTAGCCTTAATGACAGAACTCCAGTGCGGATGTTTTCGAGTAAAATTAAGCTCATCTTACGGCAATGGATTGCCTTGTCAACCAGTTGATTTCTTGTAGTGTACATAGTGATCTGTTTAGCTCTTGCTTTTCCAAGTCCTGCGATCATAATTTCTCTGACCCTTGACTTTGGTTTCATACGTGCAGCCATAATATCCATCCTCTGCCGCTGTAGTTTTCCTCCTTATCGGCTGATTTTGCGATCCATGTTGCCTTAAAGTTGCAACAGCCAAAAATGCCACCATATAGTAGAGTGTACATATACCATATATGAGTTGTTGGGATGGCTAAAAGGTTGCATTTTTAACAAGTTACATTCAGGCAAAGTGAGCATGAAAAAAAGAAAATAATTTAAATAATTTTTTTAGAAATAAATTTAAATAAATTTAATTATAAGAAATAATCTAGTAAGACTCAAGCAGTCTTTACATTAATATAATTTGTCAAATAAAAAATAATTCTAGTTATCAATTGAAAAAGTAAACATTAATTAAAATCATAAGCAGTTTAAGAATAATTCTGGTTTTGTAAATTGTGAATTTAAAATATTTATTAGTTCATAATTAAAATTTATTAAACAAAAAATGATTTAGTTTAATCGACTGATTAACCTTGAGGTATTTTTCGCAGGCACACCATCAGGTTAAACAAAACTGTAATGCAAGGACGTTAATATTAAAAACCTGGACACAACAAAAAATGGTTGTTCTTTTAACCTCAAGATGTCGCTCAGGAATACACCACCAGACCTGCAGAGAAAATAGTGTGATGCCTGGGGGACATTAATATAGTGTTGCTGGAGCTACACCAACGACCTCTATTATGACGAGTTGCTGAACATACAGGCCTGACACACCTTTCCATTGTAGTAAAATGGAAGAAGACAACAGAGGAAGTTAACCAAGCCCAGACCTAATCAACAAATCACTGCACGACCAATTAACTCTGGGGTAGGAGTTAAGACTGAAACAAAGGTTTATGTCTATATTATGGAAGCTCCTCCCAGAGAAACCGAGGTGTTATAAGGTCGTGCAGTCAGAAATAAGGGTCAGATAGTTTATTACTGCTATACCCGAGACGAACCTCGTATAAAATAAAATCATCCCGTGCTAGGCAAAAAGAACCTTAGCCTAATTCGCTTAGTTAGATAGTAAAGTGTAAGTCAGGGGATCACCCATTCCTAGCAGATTCTATTCTACCACTTAATTTGAGTCAGGTCTGTGGTCCCAAACTCGAGTTCAACGATCCTCAGCGGTGGTAAGACTTTAACCAGTTCCAATCCTCCCAGGCACACTACTGTTACTACTACAATTGAACTGTGTTTCCTTTGCGTTGCACATTTTTAATTCAATATCCTAGTGTGTGCCTGGGATCAATTTGTATTGTATAAATTTTATTTTACTTAATATGTATTTCTTGTAATAACCAACAAGCATATTTCAAATTATTCATTTTATGTTTTTTTTTTTTTTGTTTAAAATTTACACCATTCTGTTAGTCGATTCACGACAGTGAATTCAGTAAATACTTGAGTTTTTTTCAGACCGGCCAGTTCGTTGCTAGCATTCGTAACTTTATACATTTTTATTAAATTGTGCAGAACATGTCGACTGATACGACTGCCAGGTTCATATTAATATATATTTTTACAGGATCCTAGAGTACCAACAGGTACTCTGTATTTTTTTATATCATATTTTATATATAGTATTGTTCCAACTGATACAATACATGTATTATTTGCTTTTATAAAATTTCGACATTTGCCAGTGGCAAACTCAAACCTCTATATATAAACTAAGTTCTTGCTTCTGTATTATTCTGGGGCTCACTTGACCAAACTCTATTATTGTGTTTATTTTTAGGACCGTTATAAATCAAATCTAGTTTATAATTTTGTGAAAATAAAAATAGTAATAAACCCCGTTAGAGTTCTAAGTAAACCGCCTTCTTCACTCTAACGGATACCATGCTTCCTGGCATTTCAAATCAACCAATCAGAATGCTTGTGTTATAAAGCTTCTAATTATTAAATTTTGCCTTACAGAAGATTCATTACATTCCAATTTATCTGCTACTAGCTGATGTTCCTGG
>PXIH01S0042064.1:0-12242 GCA_003024985.2 Euperipatoides rowelli
ATTTTTTTAGTAGGCCTATGTGTTATTCCATATAGTTGATGCTAATTCTAGCTTAGATCTATTAATATTGTTAAATAAAAGTAGGCTATAATTGATTTTGAGGAAGAAATATCATAACATATTTATTCTTCTTAAATAGCCTAAACTATAAGCATTTTTAGTAATGATAATTAAAAGAAAATTTGTTATCATAGACCTCCCCAATATCTCTAATGGTAGGCTATTTGATTTTTGTAAAACAATATTATTAATGATAATTATAGTCAACCAGTTTGTATTTTTTAGTGAAAGACATTTCATTATGTTCAATTTAAGGCCCCCTATCTTGCAAGATCCACTAAATTTTGTAGCTCCACACAATTTTCACAGTTCTAAACATTGTATATTATTAATTATACTTTGTTATTTAATACTTGTTATTTTTATTCAGGTTATTTTCTATTTAAAGTATATTTTTTTTCGTTTACATGATTTTTCATTTTTTTAATATAATTATTAAATTTGCAAATGTTTGAGAACAGCTTAAAATGATGTTTGGTCTAGTGTCTCCACTCTGTGAGACATTATGGTAGTTTCATTTTTTTTTTTTTAATTTTTTATTCAGGAAATCTTCATATAATTTTCTATTTGGCTAATATAGTATTATCTTTGTTATATCATTAAAATCTTTGGGAAATATAAACTATACCATGAAAATGTAATGTTTATTCAAATTTTGTTTATTTTATTTAATACAGTGTTAGAATTATCTGAATTCCAATTTTAATATTAGCCTATTATACTTGTCTACAAATTCACAGTTAATTTTTATTTTTTTTATAAAATAGAACATTGCTGCAAAAAATTATCTTAATTTAATATTCTAAAATAATTTATAATAATCAATGAGTTTTCTTACCTGCGAAAATAATTCATGAGAACGAAAATTTGGGAGAAAATCACAGCTTGCTTGTTGAATGTTTTACACTTTATCAATTAAAATAATATTACTAAAAATTTAAAGACTTTTTTTTTTTTAAAAAAAAAAAAGACAATTTAAGTAATTTTAAAAGAAAATCATATAACAATATTGTTTGCATGAAATAAAATTTGAAATCAATATTATGGATTGCTTAACTTGAAATTAATGTCTCTTACCTGTACAAGCAGGTATAGCTCACTGTCCGTGCTTCTACCCTGATTAAAAACAAATAAATGCTAACTCAAATTTAATCATTGGTAGTCAACGAAACAGATTTTTTTTTATTAGGTCACGCATTTGTTTAATTAAGTAGAAGATTTATGTCCCTATTTATTTTTAAAACAGAAATAACATTTTGATTGAAAATTTTACATTTTCTATAATAGCAATATTAATTTTGAATTGATAAATTATATGAAGAGAAATGATAAAGGAAATAAATAGATTAAAGAAATGATTCATAATTGAATGAAATTAGTGAAAGCAGAGTAATATAGCAAAATAATTCTAATTCATTTTTAAATTTTAATTATTATTATTAAACTTTATACATTACTATTGTATAATTTTAACAGAACATATCATAGCAACAATAGTAAGAAGCGATGTCTGTTTTCATGGTCTTGGATAATTTAATTACATTTTTAATTTATTATCTGTTCTTGGTCATCATTTGATTTCTACACATATATTTTAAGGTGAGTGTGTCCCTTTGTGGGCAGTTATTACGTTGGCATTAAATTCTGAATTTTTAACGCCTAATTTAGCTATTAACACAGCGTTAATGACTAATGATAGGCCTGTGGCCAACGTTAAAGAAGTAAATGAATCGAACATTTCATTATCTGATAAAATGAAATTTGACAAGAGTTTATTTTTTTGGTCTGCCCAATTTCAAATATTAATTAAAGNTAACTNTGTGGTNTTCACNTTTGTTAAAGATTCTGCATTCATTCAGCTAGAAATAATTTCTATCATTCAGCACTTAAATAAACTAAAGTTACTNGATTCTATTGATGCCATATACCAATTGCAAAACCCTAAATTCTTNTTCATTGAATTTCAAACTGAGCAACAAGCTATTTTTTTTTTTCAAACCAATTGTAAAAAAGTGAATAATTTCAATACAATTTTTATTAATTCAACCATTTCATTTCACCAGGTTAGAATCTCAATTGATGGCCTGCTTCAATTATCAGTGAACTTTTACCAGATCAATTAGTCCAGTGGGGTAATGTGGTAGACATTCAGCCAGACAGATTTTTACTCCCAGGGGGCAAAAGGTGCCAGTCTGGTAAAACATTTATTAATTTTAAAATGAAAGAGAATTATACAGTAGATGATATTACTTATTTTGTCAAATTTAAAAATGCAAATGTACTATATATCTGCACATCTCCCATTGTCCTAAAATATGTTTCATATGCCATAAATTTGACCACATTGTACAGAACTGCCCTGTTAAGTTTTGTGTGGCTCATCAATGAAGAGTGGCCTATGCAGCAAAGTTAAATGGGGGTAAGCTGGACTGGACTCAAATACTAAATGAAGTTCAAACGGACAAGATTTTAGAGAATGACCAGTCTTACCTTGCCCCCACCACCTTCGCAAATGACCATCAATTTACCATAGCATTAAACCCTTTGATTATGGAAAAATGTCAAGCTAGAAAATTAGATGAACCATTGCCTAGTTCTTTCCCATCTTTAGATTGGGGTTCCTAATTAGAATTCACCGATTCTATGGTGCCCTGTGATTTGGGTCAGCAGCTTTCCCCCTTACCTGTTTTGGACTTTGTGAATTCTCATGATTCAAATGTCAACAAGGGCAATTTAGAGATGGCCTGAGATTCTAGCTCCTTATCATCAACCCAGGCAGCCTTTCCATCTTCATCACCTGCAGTGCAAGGAAAAAAAAAAGGTAAAAACAAAAGAGGTAATAGGAATCGGCCTCATTCTACCTTATCTAAAACCTATAGTGTGCAAAGTTCCTCCAATAGCAAAGCAGTTGTATCAACTGACAATAAACATAGTGTGTTAGTTCATTCTAGATCTCATTCCAATTCTTCAAGTAATGTAGCAGGTTCGGTCGATTCAAGAGTTCAGTGGGATAAATCTACTGATATTGATTCCTCAGACCCAGAATGTCGTTAAAATTTTGGGCATCCTTTAACATACAGGGATTGAACTCTCTGCCTAAATGCAGGGCACTTAAATCCTTTATTCTAAGACAGTCACTTGATTTGATTTTCTTACAGGAGACCAAGATTTCTCAAAGTAATACAGGCAAATGGAACCAATGGTTGGATTCATTCATTATTTATACCTGAGGCCATCAGAAATCAGTGCAGGGAGTGGCTATTCTGTTGAGTAATTCATTTTCAGTAAATTGTATTCAACTCTTATATTCATGCCCAAGATTGTTAATTTTAAAAATTATTTTGTCTTCTTTCAGTCTTCTATTAATCAACCTTTATGCAACAAATCTATTATCCACATCCAATATTTTTTACGAACTGATATTCAAATTTATTTCGATTAACTCCTCTGCATTTGTAATATAGGGAGGTGATTTCAACCAAAGTAATTTTGAACTTTCTAATTAGGGTAAAAAAATTATATCCTCATTCCCTCTGATAAGTTAGTTAACTATCTACGGCCTCAAGGCATCATTACTCATTATAACAATAGATGTATTTCCCAGATTGATTACATGTTGTTTTCTACCCCTTTAATTATAGATATGGATCTAAATAATATTATTCTGCATTTTTCTGATCATACAGCACTCCTTGCTACTTTTAGAACTCAAGCATTTTCTCCTTTTCAAGGTGAATTTATTAGTTCATATTCCATGTATATTATTCATCCGACCCTACCCTTTTCTATTGATATTTTTAATTATATTTATGTAATAATGGGCTTCTTTTTAACACTTATTAAAGATCAAATACTCCATTGGCAGGACTCTAAATTGGCATTACTTGCTGTCCTTCAACAGCATAACATAAAATTTTTACAAGATTCAAGATTCGACACAGGAAAAAATATTTTTAACCAACATCTTGAAGGACACATTTATTGCTAATCTGGATGATGCCACCATAGTCAGGAATTGGAAAAGCAGGTTGACAGGGCTGGATAAGCAACATTTCAAATTGGAGAAATACAAATACATTAAAACTTTGGCTTTAAACAACAATGAGATTTCACAACTAAGACTAAGTTGTTCTATGATATTCGATCAGGGCAACTTATTACAGCGGTGCTACATAATGATAGCATCCTTCAAGGTTGTGAACTTGCAGCTGAATTAACTCAACATTTTAAGAGCCTCTATTATCACCAGCATCACTATTACTCTGAACTTGTGCAATATGGGCTGGATTTACAATATACCCCATTGCAGGATTTTCAACCTCTGCAATTCACCGAGGAGTTGATATCACAACATATTGGTAAGTCAAATAAGAGGTCTCCTCCAGGTCAAGATGGGATTACTCTGAAAATTATAAAGAAATTTGCTCATATGTTCACCCCGATCTTTTTGGAATTATCTGATAATTGGGCAACTCAACTCCATCCTTGTTCCCTTAAAACAGGTTCTCTTTTAATCCTATTTAATAAAAATATTAAGTCTAGAGTAAAGTCCATAAACCAGATTCCCCTATATCCAACTTTAAGAGACATAAAGCCAATTAACATTCAGGACATGGATGCCAAAATCTTTGCATCAATTCTTAATGAAGCTGTCTTTCAACACCTGGATCCCATCATTCATCCAAACCAATTTTGCTTAAAGAATAGATAGATCCATTCATAACACTTTGCACCTAGCAGAAGAAATTTTTACCGTTCAAGGAAAAAATCCTCCCCATTACCCGTTTTCATCAATCTTGAAAAAGCATATGACAACATTAATTTGGATTTTCTTGCTAAACTTGTGAGGTTTTACATAAGGGATTATTAACTATATATTTTCCAAACATGCAGCAATTAAGTTAAATGGTAAGGTGTATCCAAGTTTCCCTATTTAGAGAGGGCTTACCCAAGGATCTTCTTTAAGTGCCTCCCTTTTCTCATTATACTTGAATCCTCTATTGTTTGATATTAAAAGTAATCTTATGGGTCTCAATCTGCCCCACCTAAATGCCAATATTTGTCTGATTGCCTACGCAGATGATCTGCTATGCTTCTGTGATGACAAGCAGGAGGTGGATATTTTAATGGAACTAATTGACAAATTGATCCAATAAATAAATCCAAAAGTTCAGCAATTTTTTTAAATTCTATGCGTCCATCAAAAATTTTAGGTTCTTCACTGGTTGCCTCTTATCTTAGTCTCCCCTTTCGTTTCTTTGCTTTGGATGCGAGGAGAATTGTTCAAGAAAAGATTTATATTAATATCAAGAAAATTTCAGAATCTCTTAAATATAATTACTTGGCGATATATCTTCGAATCAAATTATTAACACTTTGTGTGTTCCCAAAATTATCTATTACACCAGCCACTTGTCTTTTAGTAAATGCTTCATCAACAAATGTCTTACACTCTTTTCAAAATTCATATGGAATGGCAAGATAAATTTGATCAGTCGTAAATCACTCTATTCTCCATTAAAGAATTAACCTTCCACTGTTAATTAGATCTATCACTTACAATGCTAGCACAAAATTTTTTCAGTTTTGTTCTAAAAATATCAAATTGTTGTAATTCCGACTGATCATCTCCCACCTATTTATATTAAGAGGACTAGACTTTGGAAATTAGTATCCTCTCGGCTTGACCTACTTGATGACCTTGCAGTGAGTTTCAATTTAAGTACTCTCAAATCTTTATTCAATTACTGCACCATTAATCACCTTGTAACTCCTGGAGCTGTTTCCTGGTTTAAACATTCACTCTCTTCCTCTCACTACCACTAATCTACTGGACTTTAGCTTATAAAATATATTGTATATGGGCACTTCCGACAGCTGAGGTCTTGTCTACAAAATATAAAATGGTTTTAAATCCTGAATGTATTTTTTGCAATGATATAGAGTCAATTGACCATCTTTTGTTTATTTGACCTTTTATTTGGTGAAGTTAGAAGATTTTGTGATATAACAATTCACTCTGATATGGTAAATTATAACAATATTCAGACTATGATTAACATTAATGTTCTTTATAAACTTAAAATTCAATTTATTACAATTGTAACATTTTAGTATGTGGAAGCTTAGATGTTTGAGAATATTTCAAGACATTAGAATTTCTCCAATGATTTTTTGTGAGATGAACTTGAAAAAAAAAATTAATAATGATGTCTTATATAGTTCTTCTTTTTCTGAGTATTGGTGGTTCAAAGAGAGTAACTCTTGGATACCCCCTCCATGATCCAATTTGGTATTATGTATTTTTTTTTGAGTCCCTCATGCTGTTTGTTTCTCTAATGTTTGAATATAGAGTGTTTATTTATAAAAAAAAAACAATAGTGATATCAGTAGTATAGTGATAAACAGTGTGTGGAATTAACTAACTATAAGTAACGAGTTAGATGTAACTAGTTCTTTTTTTCAGAATTTGATCAGTAATATCTCCTGTCAGAAATAATATAATTTGTACTTATAACTATAGTTACAAAATATGGGTAACTCAACAGGTTTTGACTAAAGGCGAGTGAAGCTGGAAACATAGGCGCTTCAAGACCTGACATATTTTTATGATTAACTCTTCTTTTTTTTTTTTTTGGGGGGGGGTTGGTTAGGGTTTGAACCTCTAATTTGTTAAGCTTATTTTGTCCTCAGTATATTTGATAAATTTTTTGTTGTTGTTCAACAATATATTTTTCACAAATCTCTTGTGTGTATTTTATAAGCAAAATACAAAGCATGAGACACCTATCCAAATAGAAAAAGGCATGTTTACATAGCAGGGTGAGTGGTCTTTACCTCTGCACACCCTACCCCTTAGCTACCCCACTGAAATAAAAAATATTTTTAAAAATTTCTCTTATTGTTCAATTGTACATCACTATATTCATATTATTATTATTAATCGGTTTTATTCAAAGAAAATATAAAAGAAATTAATACAATAGATCTAGAAAATCTCTAGCCAAAAAATTGGATATGAGAATTTTTTATACATAAAATTGATGAAATTAGATTACAAATAGATCTAATATAACCTCAAAATATGTACATAACTATATACATACACATATGTATATAAATCAAAATCTTAAATAGATAAAATTCTAGAAAATAAACAAAATATATAACAGTAAAAAAAAAAATTAACTATCTAGATATATTTCTATTATGTTCATTAATCAACCTAATATTATTGACAATGGGTGATTTCAACAATCTATTAGTCCTTGCAAAAGGTAAAATGTAGCTATTTGAATTTCTAGTGATTCTACCAGATGTTTCAGCATGACTTTTAGTCAAATAATCAGGATATTTCCTAAAAAAATCAATCGCAAATTTCAAAGATAATGATTTGCTTCTATCTTCCAAGGATGTAAGACCTAGAATGATCAAAACCGCATGATAGTCAACTTACAGACCGACCTCCCAATATAATTTTAACAATTCTTCTCTGGAAAGATTCAATCATTTTTATATGCTTATTTGTTAAAGATGAAGACCAAACCGGAGCACAATATTCCAATATAGGTCTAATATATGTAATATAGGCCCTAGTTAAAATTAACCGGTTGGCATTAAATCTCTTCAACCTATAAATAATAAAAAAAAATTTACCGCTTTTTTTAGCATTGACGATATTTGTGCTTCCCTACTTAGATCATCTTGAATCAACAATCCTAGGATTTTTACAATATTTACCTTAGCAATACGCATATCATTTATTACAATTTGTGTACTCAACTTACATTTGTGAAAATCATGCATAGCCTAATCAAACAACATTTCACAAGATTCAAGGGCATATTATTGTCTTCACTTGAGAGTGAAGAGATTCTGAATATATTTGTGGACAATTAACTGATTGTATATCCAAAGACCATAAAATAGTCAAATCATCCACATATTTCAGATGAAATTCACTATTAGATGCTACATTAATAGTGAATATTGCAAAATTCAACCCCCCCCCCCCCCCCCAAGAACAGAGCCCTGAAGGACCCCATTTGAACAAGTAAAACTTCTTTGCACAATATCACTATGAAATTTAAGACATTGAACTCTATTAAACAAAAAAGATTTAAACCAAGCCAGTATTAAATCATTTTGAGTCATAAATGTTAACTTTTTAATAAACAACTTATGATCAAGATTGTCATATGCCTTGGAAAAATCAGTTATAAGAGAACAAGTAGATTTTTTTTTTATCTTCAAGAGTTCTTATTATTCTATCTATATTATTATTATTATTATTATTATTATTATTATTATTGCGTATTTATTTAAACTACAAATGCAATACTACAAATGCAATACAATCAATCATCTCTTATAAAGCACTAGCCCGTGAGCTGACTATAACTATATAAGTTATAGTCAGATATTGAGATGAAGATTTGCCTGGCAGCCCTCCGAACTGGTAAGGATCCAATTTATTATAAATTAATGGTAAAATATAATTCAGAATATGCCTTTCACATATCTTTATTAATGGAGAAGATATTGATACTGGTCTCAACTGTTGTGGTCTTATTGGATTAGGAGATTTTGGGATAAGTATAAGATTTGTAGTTTTCCATATAAGAGGCACTTTTCCTGTTGTGATAGATTGATCAAAGAAGTGATTGGACCAGGTAATTCGAGTGAAAGCTCACTTCATTAAAATTAGGGGATGGAATCAGCCGACATAGCTAGATTAGGATTAACTTGATTGAGACAATTAAATACATGTAGGCTATTTCTTCCATTAAAGGAATACTATATTTAAAGTTTAAACTGCTATTACAATCAATTAAAGACATACGAGTGTTTGACAATGCTTTAAGAACACTATAACATTTATTAAATTTACTACTATTATCGTGACCCAAAATATTTTCAAACAAACTATTTTTTCTGCATTTAATAACGAATTTGATTTTATTGCTCAATAATTTAATTTGATCATAATTTTTTGAAATGAAAGCAAGATTTCTTTTATTTATTAGGATCTTTATTTCTTCATTAAACCATTCCGGGGAGTTGTGATGTCTCCAAAGGAAAACAACAATAATAAATATTTTTAATTAACTCCTGGAAATAAGATGCAGCTGAGTCAATATCTTTATTGTCATAAATGAAACACCAGTCATCATTACCTAATATTGATCCCATTTTCAATAAATTTTGTTTTTCTTTTTGGTCTTGTTGTGATAAATTCAGATTTCTTTATATTTACCGATTGTTGAACAGGATCCAACAGTATCAAATTGTGATCACAACCTGCTAAAGGAGATTGAACCATAACATTATATTTAAAGAAAAAGTTTGAAAAACATTTGTCTAATATGACTTCTCCATGTGTCGTGTCGGTAAGTTAATTAATTGATTGAATGATTTTAAACTTGAAAAAAAAAACGGTGTCCAAATCATTAAAATCCCAATTATAATAATTTGCACATTAAAATTTATTGTAAGAAGATGATCAATCTCCTCTAAAATATAAACTTTGAGATCGTCATGAAATATATCATTAGGAGGATAATACACAACAATAAGGTCAACCAAGGTGAGAGACGTGATAGCAAATGTGTTCTGAACATTAATGTAACCTCATCCAAGTTTAGATCTGTGGCTTCTTTTTTAGACTGCAAACTAATACTATCTTTCAAATACACCAGTGAACCACCACCATGGTGCTTATCAGCTTGGACTCTAATCTTGTGATGAGCTGTATAGCCAACAATATCAAATGCTTCAGTTTTTTTCGTTTGAAACCCGTGTTTCTACAAATACCACAATATCTGGAATCTTGTTGAAAATTGTAGCTTATATTGCTATATAATAGACTGGGAAAAGTATAAATATGTTTTTCAATTCCAACCTTTATTAAATTGTTACGATTCACTCCTCTAGATCGCTTAAAAGACGATAATTGAGAATGCATAGAAACTATCACAGCGGAATTTAAAAATGTATCTCTTTTTATATTACATCTAAAAGAAGTTTTACCTCTTTTTGGGTTAAAATACTTGTATATCCTCAAATTAGCGAGATGATAAAAAAACATCAGGATTTATATTAAGACTTCTATTCTTATATCTGTGTGACTTCAAGTAATAGGATGAGTATTTTTTAAACCTAATGTCAATGCTGTTGGCGTGACAGGGCCTACAAATACCAAATTTCCATCCATTATATCGTGAAACATCTGCATCAATATGAAAGAAAATCCAAACTTCACAACATTACTCGTCAGGTAATATCCAATACATCAATTAAATATGTAGTAAACGTTATATACTATTGCTTATAAATAAAAAACGACTTAATAATGTATGAAAAATAAAAATTAATAAAAATGACTGTTAGTAGAAGTATCACACAGGCAATAACTAGACGCCATTAAAAATATATAAATTGTTTAGTCATTTTTATTGTTTTTTTTTTATTAAGAACAATGAATTTCCTCTATGAGAGGAAAATTTTCACAAATTATTAATCCTAATTTTTACAATCTTTAGTAATTATTACAAACTCGATCTCTTCAGTCTTGAATAAGTCTTCTAATATCTAGTGTTAGGATCTTCTGATGAGACCAATCTGCACAATAAAATTCAATTATTACAATCTTCAGTAATTATTACAAACTAAATCTCTTCGGTGATAAATAAGTCTCCTAATTTCCAATGTTAGGATTTTCTGATGTGACTAATCTGCTTAGGAAAATTCAACTATTACACTCTTTAGTAATTATTACAAACTCGATTTGTGATGAACAAGTCTCCTAATATCTAGTGTTAGAACATTCTGATGAGACTAAACTGCTCAGGAAAATTTAAATATTACACTCCTCAGTAATTATTACAAACTTGATCTCTTCAAAGATGAATACGTCTCCTAATATCTATGTTAGGATCTCTTGATGACACCATTTTGCTCAGGAAAATCCAATTATTACAATCTTCAATAATTATTAAATTCTCCTAATTCCCAATGTTAGGACCTTTTGATGAGACCAAGCTGCTCAGGAAAATTTAATTTTTACACTAATTATTACAAATTTGATCTCTTCAGAGATGAATAAGTCTCCTAATGTCTAGTGTTAGAAGCTTTTGATGAGACTAATCTGCTCAGGAAAATCTAATTATTATAGTAATTATTACAAACTTAATTTCTTCATAGATGAATAAGTCTCCTACTTTATTGTGTTAGAACTTTCTAATGAGACCAATCTGCTCAGGAAATTCCAATTATTACAATCTTCAATAATTGTTACAGGGTCGTTTTTTCGGTGATGAATAAATTTCCTAATTTCTAATGTTACGATCTTCTGAAGTGATCAATCCGCTCAAGAAAATCAATATATTTCAATCTTCAGTAATTATTACAAATTTGATCTCTTGAGTGATGAATAAGCCTCCTAATTTCTAATGTTAGTAGCTTCTGATGAGACCATAATGCTCAATTAAATCTAATTATTACAAACTTAAGTAATTATTACAAACTTGATCTTTTCAGAAATGAAGGCCTATTAATATCTAGTGTTAGAACCTTCTGATAAGATCAATATGCTCAGGAAAATCCAATTATTACAGTAATTATTACAAACTTAATCTCTTCATAGATGAATGTCTCCTAATATCTAATGTTAGAACTTTCTGATGAGACCAATCTGCTCAGCAAATTCCAATTATTACAATCTTCAATAATTGTTACAAGGTCGTTTGTTTTCAGTGATGAATAAGTCTCCTAATTTCTAATGTTAGGATCTTCTGAAGTGATCAATCCGCTCAAGAAAATCCAATTATTACAATCTTCAGTAATTATTACAAATTTGATCTCTTCAGTGATGAATAAGCCTCCTAATTTCTAATGTTGGTAGCTTCTGATGAGACCAAAATGCTCTGATAAATCAAATTGTTAGCCTACAGTAATTATTACAAACTTGATCTTTTCAGTGATGAATAAGTCTCCTAATTTCTAGTTTAGAACCTTCTGATGAGTCCAATCTGCTCTGGAAAATCCAATTATTACAGTAATTATTACAAACTCTATCTCTTCAGAGATGAATAAGTCTCTTAATAGCTAGTGTTAGAACTTTCTGATGAGACCAATCTGCTCAGGAAAATCCAATTATTAGCCTACAGTAATTATTACAAACT
>PXIH01S0042069.1:3753-14601 GCA_003024985.2 Euperipatoides rowelli
ATGCTAAATTTTTATATTAAAACACTATAAAACACGAAATTCTTATTTTAAAATGCTAAATTTCCAATTTTTATTTGATAAAAAACACCAACTCTTTATAATGTATTAATGTTATAAGTTTTTATTTTGACACCCTTCTCTGCACATAGATTCTGACAGCCCTGATTGAAATACTGTACATTTCAAAAGTCACCATTAGTTATACCTTGTTTTTTTTTTAAACCAGTAGGTATACAACATCCTCTGTAGTGAAATGAAAAAATATCTTCAAGAATTACTGTGCTATTTTCAAAGAAATTTGCCAGGATCCTGAGGTGTTTGTGTAAAGCTCCCTCTTTAGGCAAAAAACAGAACTATTTTAAAGGGAATTGAACCCAATCAATACAATTTATTTAAATTTAAACAAAATATAGTACAATTAAATTACAAAAAAATTAAATTTTAAATCTATATTTTTGATTACATTAATTTCTTTCTTGAGATTATCAATTTAACAAACTTAACCTTATGAAAATTCAGATATTAGTTATATATTAAATGAATAATTCAGTTATTTGCATCAAGACTTTCAAAAATCAAATTTCCAAAAGTAAAAAAAGGACACAAACTGAATTTAACATAAACAGGAAATAAACATATTTTTTATTTACAGTATATTAATAAAAAAAAAAAAAAAACATCTTAACTTTTTTTTATATAAGGTTGTAATAATATACTGTAGTTAAGCTGGAAGTTCATTTATTAAATTTTAAAGGTTTGGAAATCTTTTTACCAATGGTAAACTTGAATTAGTCGATAGCAAATATTAACCAATTACGGTATTAGTTAACAGTTTTAACTCTACACCTTTATGATTTCATTTGATTGCAATTTAAACCACAATAGTGTATTTATTTTTTTTAAATATTTTCTTACAATAAATTAAACAGCTAGCTAATATAAAACTTTTTTTTTTTTTTAATTTTTGTCATGATTGTAGGTTTTTGTGTAGTAAGGTCAAAAGATACTGTATCTTTATTTCAATTGATGTTATCTGGCAGCTTTCGAATAATTGATAGATGTGAGGGTCTTGGTGATCTTACCAGCTCAGTTGTTAGGTGAGTAACAATTTTGTTAGAAACTATGCAATTAATAATATTTTGTTTTATATTATAGCCTATAGATGGCACTTTATACATAACATTTTTAGTATAAAAAGGGAGATGAGTGAGGGGGGGGGAGGATGAAGAGGAGATGGTTGGGTTTTAAAGGAGGGGGAGGATGGTTGGGTTGGGTTAAGGTTTTTTTGGTGGAATGGGAGAGAAGGGTGGGTTTGTTTTCATAATGGCTAACATGTCATTGACTCCGGATATAAGGAGTAGCCAGAATTTCAATATTCAATCTTCAATCTTCTTATTACTGTATGCTATCAAGTCATTACATGATAACATGCTGCTTATATTGACACTTTTATATTGTCTACAACTTTATTAATGCTCTGTTCTAATTAAAACTATTTTTCTCAATCTAAAAACGCAGCTTGATTTTTTGTTTAGATTATGGGCCCAGGACCGAAAATAACTACATAATTTTTTTTTTCTTCATGACTAATATCAGTGATAGTGAAAAATCCTATATTACAAAATTAAGTGATTGTTTGGCAAATAAAAATGGAAAGTCATTTTGATGAGAGATGTCACTTGGAATACAGTAAATTCTTCAAGGCCAACCACTCTTCCAGTTCATTGGAAACAGAGAGTGTAAGGCAATGCAACAATTTGATTAGCTGTGGAAGATATTTAGTATACATAAGCGACTTAGAAACATCTTATGAAATGTGGGAAACTCGTCAAAAACTCCACCAATGCCCTTCGTTATGCCGTAAACTATTTTTATTAAGAAAGCTATTCAGTATGAGATAACTTCTGAAAAAAATGCAATTCATATTAGGGGTATGGGTAAAAATATCGAAAAATAGGACCAAATTGCTTTACTTTTATGTAACTTACCTGATACTTATGCTACTCTTGTTACAGCTTTAAAAGCTAGAAATGAAGCAGACTTAACCATGTAATATATTCTAAGAAAAATTATAGACAAATACAACAGACATATAGAAATTGAAGGGAATAATAATGAGACAACGTATTAAAAATGCCATTTGTAAACAACATGCGTCTGCTTCTAATAAAATTAATAAAAAAGAAGAAAATTTTTTCCATTTTTGTAATAAAAAAATCATACCAAAAGTGAATGCTTCAAATTAAAAAGAAAACTTGATAAAGAGAAAAATAAAATAACCTCAGCTTACTAAAGACATTATTCACCACAGTTTTGCTGAATGAAAAATTAAAGATGAAATAATAGACTATCAATGGTATCCTGATTCTGGTGCAACATGTCACATGACTAGCAATAATTTTTTTTAAAATAAATTACAATTGACAAATCAAAATATTTAATTTGCAAATGGTCAGTGTGTACCAGCAAAAGGGATTGGACAAGCAATATTATAATGCCTTTTACCTAATGGAAAAATTAAAGAAGTAATCCTTCAAAATGTACGAGGAATATTCATAAAATAAGTACCGTTTTGATATTAAAAATATATATAATATATTTACAAACTTTTTTTCATTTAATTAAGTATATATTTAACTATTTTTCTACATAGTTTCCACTATTATATAAGCATTTATCATATCGATATACAGTACTATGTTTTGAATTCCCCTCTAATAGAACGCAGCCACCTGTAATGATAATACGCTATTCACTATTTTTTTTCACTTCATCATCATCAAAGAAATGCTTGCAGAGCAGTTATTATGACTTGTGGAAACTGCAAATAAAGTAGGAAATGGTTAGCGTCTATCCTCAATTTTTATTTTCGACCGCACTCAGCATTAACCAAAGACGGCCGGCTAATGTGCACAACGTTGACCGCTAATATAAGATGTTAGCATGATTTAAGGGCTAAAACTGAGATTTTAAAATGCTACTTATTTTATGAACATGCTTAACATTATATATTCCATCTCTTGAAAGTAGACTTTTGTCTGTGCAAAGTGCTTAAAGACAATAAATGCTTAATACATTATAAGACTGAACAAATAGCCCAAGCTAAATTGCATGGTAAACTATTCAAATTACAATGCAACATAACTAACACAGCCTTCACTGCGAATGCAAACAATTATAATCACTAAGGCATCATTGATTGGATCATAAAGACCTTGCAGCTATTGAAAAGCTATGTTCACACAATTTACCAAATGGAATATCCATTACTAATTATTATAAACCTATATTCTGTGAATATTGCATAAAAGGCAAATTAGCACAAAAGCCATTTCCTATTAGTAAAATTAAGTCAAAGAAACCCCTTGAGTTAATTCATAGCGATTTAAGTGTTCCAATGGCTACAACAACTCCTAGTGGACATCACTATATGACTTTCATCAANGATTTTTCTCGATTTACAGTACATATTGTAGGTACGCTTACTCAAGCACAAGAATGAAGCTACAGACAGCTTGGACTGTTTTGCTATGGTCACTAATAAATTCAGTTATAAGCCAAATATCTTCTGCACCGAAATAGGAAAATATGTTTATACTGAAGTGAAAAATTATTTCAAGAAAGAAGGGATTAAACATCAATATGCACTTTTCTTCACTGAAATGGAAAAATGCATGTTATTAGATGCAAACTCCATAATATATTTTGGGGGTGGGGAGGTTAATCTGTTTGTACCGCAGCCTAATTACAAAACGGGTTTCTGAATCAAAGCATCTCTACAACTTCTACAAATTGAGGACTGGTTCAAAACCCAATCTAGAACACTTCAGGGTATTCGACTCCAAAACATTTTCACTCATTCCCAAATAACAATGAAAGAAATGGATAATAAGGCAAATGAAGGTGTACTTAGCATTTTGATGGTTCTACAAAAGGATACAGAATTCTTATCCCAAAACTATTAAAATATGGATCATTAGAGCAGTAAGAATAGATGAAGATCATATTCCAGAATGGGAAAACACGGAACAACAACAGTCAATAAACAGCATTAATATTGAACTACTTTGTCCCAAAGAAAAATTATCCAATTTTGAACTAGTGCCAATAGAGGACATACCAACAGAGGAATTGTCAAGATGCTCACAAAAATCAACCAATGGACTACTCTGTAAAAGACTATTCCCATAAAGTTGAAACTAAAAATGATTATTGTGAACCTTAATTCTGGAATGAAATGATGAAACTGGGACAAAATGAGTTTGAAAAAGGGATAATTGCAGCAGAACAAGAAATGCAATCAGTGAAATAAATGTCTAGGATCTCGCTAATCTTCCACCCGGAAGAAAAGCAATTTCTACAAAATGGGTCTCCAAAATCAAGAACGGCCCTGGTGACATTCAAATATATAAAGCAAGGCTAATAGCAAGAGAATTCAGTCAGATATTTGGAGAAGACTATGATGAAATATTCTCCCCTTTTATGAAATATGTAACTGTTCGTGCGCTACTTGCTATAGCAGCCAACAAAGGGTTACACTTATAACATCTGGATGTCAAATGTGCTTTCCTTAATGGAGAACTAGATGAACTCTACATGCAACAACTACCTGGATCCTTAGAGCCCGGAAAAGAAAAACTAGTACTAAAACTAAACTGAAGTATCTATAGATTGAAACGGTCAGTCTGAATGTGGAATAAGAAAATGAACAAAGCACTGCTATCCTTGGACTTTCTACATAGCAAAGAAGATTTGGATATAGTGTAGAATAATGATGCTGCACTGTAACTGAAGATATTTGTTGGAGCATAGCATTAACAACATGCTGTAATTATCAAATAATGAAAAATGTTTTGAAAACAATAGAAAAATATTGTATTTTGTTTTATACGACAAACAGTAAAATACAGGAACTGAAGCATTTTTTATAGTAAGTCAATAATATAGAACAAATTTATTGTCAAAAATTATGCTGTAAGATTGATTAATTTATGATAGCAACAGAGAATCTAATGCACAAGTGTTAATCTATGTTAAAATACCAAGTCTACTGTTTATAGATAATCGTAACCAGATTTATCATGTATGAAAAACATCTTTTATGTTTAACAGTAATGCAATTTTGACTATTATGAGATTAAGTATATTAATTGAATATGGTTTTATATTGTATTAATGCATTATATACACTAATAAATTCTCCAAGTTTGAGAGTTTTAAGCATAATGTCATTAGTAGTATTTTTTTTTTTTTTTGATCATTCATATGCTCTTATACGGTGTAATGCGCATAGCCAAATTTCACTCATCTTTTTACAACAAGATTTATCCTACATTAAATTGAGCTAATAATCACATATTTTGTTTTCCAATTCAAGTATTCTCTGTATGCAGTTTAATATGTTTACCAGTGTCTTACTTATTCATTAATTGTTGAAAAAATAATTTACTAAAATTCATTGATAATTCTTTCTTCTTTCTTGACTTTTAGTCCATATCTTCCAGCGGAATATGTTTTATCTTTTAAAGATGGTACCATATATTGCCGGGATGGAGCAATGCAGTAAGTTGAAAATTAATTTAATGTTTAAAACTTCATGTCTTAAATTTCTTAAGGCGATGTTAAATCTATTCATTAAACATTTTTGAGGCTGGTGTAAGGTCAATGAGGCTCTCCAGTTTTGTAAGTCCAGGAAGCTAACACTTTTCTATTATTTCCATTATACAATCTCTGAAACAAAACGGAACCGATTTTAGTAAATCTTTGAGAAGAGAAATTGTCCATAAATTAAATGTCAGATTTTAAAGAAAAGCTCATTGTCCTAATAAATATAACCATATATGGAAGAATTTACTGTATATATTGTTTGTAAAGTAGATGTCTGATATGAAGGATGTGCACTGCAGTTGTTATGGAAAAATTAAATGTGTTAGCAATGCTATTTTCAATTTTATCAATTTGTTTTTATTTTGCTTAAAGAATGTACAGTACATGTTATTTTTAGTTACCTGATTAATTGAGTTGCTGGAATATAACTTTCCCCTTGGTGTTTCCAGCACTTGTTGTTTCAACCTTGTAATTCTTTTTTTAACGCGAATCCATTCACTTTACTACCCATACATGTAAAAATTCTAAAGAAACAGTTTACTAAAATACAGGTATTTGATCCTGATTTTTTTTTATCTATTTATTTCAAGAAAAATTTGCATAATTAATTTTAAAAAATATATAAAAGCCAAGTTTTTTTTTTACATCTACTGTAGCTTATACTGTATATAAGAAAATTTTACGAAAACTAGAAGATTTTACAACCTGTACATGTTAACCTAAAGGAATAAGACCGATTTCTAGGTCAAAGCAGTGACTATATAAAAAATAAATATATATATATATATATATACTTTAAATTCTTTTACAAGTGCATTAAATACAGAATCATTTTTGACAGTACACAAATCAAACTTAATGCCGAGTGCAGCTTCTAAAAAACAGTGAAAGTCTTAAAATATTGCATGCTGCACTTGAGAAAAACTAAGTTGGGCGCACAATCATTTCCATGTCTTTTCGTATCGATAAATCTGATAATGGATCGATTTGACAACACTTCTCAGCTTATCACTAAATTGCATTTTTTCACAAAAAAAGAAAAAAAAATCTTTGAAGTGAATAACAGTATTTGCATTATAAAAGTATTTTATTAGCTGTACACATTTGCTAATATTGTTTGGGCAAATTGACTTTAGTTTGTGACATGTTTACTTTCAACGCCTGTTAATAGTTAGTAGGGGCTGGCCAAACTTAGCTTATTAGCTACTGTTTGTAAGCACGTCATAAACGTGTCTACTTCTTTTAAGCACGTGTACCGATGCTAATTTATTTATGCTGTAAAATTTAAGTGTGTAGTTTTGTTTTGCCATAAGGACTAACATAAAATGTAATAAGTTGTCTTTACTTGCAGGGGTGGCTTTAGCCACAACGGACAGATAAATCTTTTATTTATTTGCTGTTATGTTTCTTACCATCAGGGCTGGAATCAGCCCTTCATGTTGAGACCATAAATGGATTTTATTCTGTTTGTTTCCCTGCTCATTGGTCAGCTAATGACTAATATTGAAATGTTCAAGTTACTGTATTTGTATTATAAATAAACCAGCCATCCAGAAGTTCAAACCGACCTGTGTCTATTTACCATTTACTTATTGGTTCCCGCAACACTAACCCTACTACAGCATTCAATATTTCCTCATCCTGAGCATTCAGAGTGTTATGCATATCATTAAGAAAGGGTTAATACTGCTTATAGTAACTACATTGATTTTTTAATATATTTTCAAGAAAAATGTGTATAAATCCCATTTTAAAAAATTACAAAGAAAAAAGGCTATCATGAAGTTTATATCAAAATGCTAAGAAAAAGCCTCATAATAAGAACATTTCTATTTATTAGCTATTATTTTTTCTATTAATTATAAATGATATACTGTACATTATATACAGTACTAACGAGGCATGTTCATCATTAGATATTTTCAGTTGGTTTCATTACATTATAACATGATCATGTGATCACTTAATTTCATAAACAAACAATAGGTTAGTCTTCCATAAAAACCTCAGGGTAGATCCTGAGCAGCAGCAAAGTACTCGATAAAATAATTACCACGCTTTATGCAACAATAATTCTGATACAAGTGAAGATTAAAGTATAACTGATGAATCAAACGTGTAAAAAAAAATTGTTATATTTCAAAAAGACAGTGACATTATCTAAATACAGCATTAGTTCAGTTAAGGGACCGTTGCAGTACTGCTGCAATAAATATTCATATACGATGTACTCTCTTTCCAGATTGCAGCTGAAAAAGAAAAATACCAATTAACTAGCCCTTTAATTGTGGCTAAAAATTCACAATTGAAGCAATAACTTTTTTTTGTTCACCATTTTAAAAAACGAATTGTACGAACCCAACTCTCAAGCATGGTAAAAATGTTTGTAACGAAATGTCCAAGATTTACAAAACTAAAGCGATGACAAACAGAAAAAGTGCAAATAATTAAAAAACTTTGCTATCGACAAACACTCCATTATTTTTAGTACAAATCAATAATTTTTAATGAAAATCAGTGAAAATTTATTACTTTTATGGAGCTACAAGTGTAGATCAATTCCTTACAATATTTCCATTCCACTAATACTCAGACCTCCCATTTAAATTCAACTTTAACAATTATTTCTTTAATCAATTATAATATTTATTTTCTTAATTGCCTTTTGAACACATCAATTTTACAATGGAATTTCAAGTTGTTATGTAATCTATATAATATAAATCAATATACTAAAGAACATTTCCATCTATGGATATCACAAATGAAATGTTACGATTGAATATACAATATAAACTATAAAAGCAATAATACTGTAGCTAAGGCATACGGACATAAATATAATGTTGGCAGTGTTAAATTATAATGCAACACCAAATGGCCATCACCCTTAGAGATGAAAATGGACAGAAATCTGATATGATGTTAATATCGATGGTGAATAGGGTTAGAGGCCCTTGCTTGACACCCAACCCTATTTTAAATGCTTAGTTTATAGGGAACTACAAAGAAAATAATTAAAGAACGATTAAGTCAAAACCAGGACATTTCAGTTTATGTCCCAAAATAAAAACACAGGAATCATCAGAAATACAAACAACTCTTTGTAATACGAACAAACAATGAAAGTGAACTGCAGCATAACGGTATACACCTGAAAACTAGATTAAATAATAAACCACAAGGAGAGACTTATGAGGATGAAGACCAAGTACTGAAAATAAATTACAGCATAACTACATAGACCTAAATCCCCGATTAAATAACACTCCACAAATAGAGGTTTATGAAGAGGAAAGTCTCAGCATGGAAAATGTAACCCAGACCAAAAATATTGAATATGTTTCAAAGAAAAAGACAATTACAGTATCGGTTCCAAAAGTGAGTGTTAAATCCACAAAGTAAATTGATTTGTGAACATTTGAAGTCTGAACAGTAAGACTTAAAAAAAAAAAAAACTTGGAAAGCAGAATGGTTAATAAAAAAAAAAAAATCAAACGTAAACATGTTAAGGGCATACAAGTTTATTTACAGCAGGTACTGTAAGTATGCAGATATGATGAATCGTGGACATTCGCATTGGAAAGAGTGGCTGTTTGGAATTGAATAAAAATAAGTATTATTTACGTGTTTATTGTGTTAGTAGTATAATGTCTATAGAAAATATATTTAGTACATTGACTACTTCATCCAGATTGAGGCCAGTTTCATAAGCTTGCAGACTGACTATTTCAATAAGTTTATTAATGTAGGATCAAAGATTATATTAAATAATATTTTATTGGCGTACTGAATATTATTTTGCCCAACAATAACATGAATTTGATTAATAATGATTATTATTTATGACATAATGCCAAAATTGCTATGTTGTATTACAGCTAAGCTCTGCTTCAAGCTTTTAAACATAAGCTACTCAAGTCTTGAGGACCTTATAGCCTGTTAATGAACATTGTGCAGCAATAAATTTTAATTTATATAATTTTTTTTTAATGGTTTAAAAATCGAAATATTGCTAAAAGCAACTTTTCAAAATCTCTATTTACCACTTATTTTTAGTCAGTAATATACTGTTTTTTTTTCACTATATTTTTTTAAACACTTGACAAGGCTCCAATTGGTGATGTCACTGAGCTATATTACTTTGTTGGCCCAACCATTTACGATAGTAATTGTCACAATAGTCACAGTTCATTTCATCTCTATCATACATGATAAAAATAGCATTAAACTAGCAAAACATTGTCACTAATACTTGTAAGAAAAATAAGAAGAAAAAAAACATTTTCTCTTACTTTCTTACCTCCCCACTTGTAGTAATGGCACATACTGTATTTGTAATTTTTTTTAAAAAAATGTAAATAGCATTACTCTGATATCCTCAAATTTTTCAAAAATAAATATTGCCATTAAATTATTATATAAATTGATTTATTTATTATAGAACAATTCAAGTCAGATCTTATATTTATCTAGGAAATTTACACATTCTTCAAATATTTTATAAAATTCATTTATGTATAGGGCTTACAAAATTTTTTTTTTTTTTTACTCAGAACCATTCAATTAGTTCATAATGGTGTTCAAAGTAGTCCAAATATCGAGAATTGGTGGCATTGTTCTTATGGAGCTCATCCCAAGGAATTCATGGTAGCTTCGAGGTCATCTTTCATTATGAAAGATTTGAGGGTAAGATATTTTTTTAAAATTAAAATCAGTGCATCTTCATTTACTCTTTTCAACTACAAAAGAAATAGTAACATCAGACTTATTGTAATACTCTAATTCTTTTTCATGGAGTTATAATGTTGCCAATTTCGGATTCTAAAGTTTAGTGTTCTATTTACTGCAGGCTAAATCTTAAGCATCTTTTCATTTATAGATCTATTTTTTTAAATTCCACCCATCCCTCGTTTTTTCTTTTTTAAATTAATAAAAAACTGAATATCCTTACACTGATAGTAATGATTGTGTGATAAAGGTATCTTAACTAAACATGATTTTAAATGGGAATGATCGATTCAGTAATTGTATAGTTCAATATTATTTTTTACTCCGATTTTTTTTTTTTTTAATTAATTTGGAGAATCTATTTTTGTATATTGTGGAAAAATCCTTTGATCTTAAAAAAAAAATATTGTCAAACTTTACTTAACCCTTTCCACTCCAAAGTCGAATCTCAGTCGACAAATTTCAATTAGCATTTCCCCTCCAAAGTCGACTGAGAGTCAAATTTATTTC
>PXIH01S0042070.1:0-13705 GCA_003024985.2 Euperipatoides rowelli
TCCCCTGGTGTGTACAGTTGACAATGTTGTTTTAAGGGTGAGGAGCTAAAGACAATTATTTTAAAAATTGAATTGTAAATAACTTTTTTTTTTTTAACTTTTTTTTTTTTCTTTTTCTGGTGGAAAATTTTTTTTAGTAAAAATCTTTAAAAATCAATAATAAAAAAAATTTAAAAAAATCCATTACATTTGACCTTTAAAATATAAAAACAAAGCAGCAGCCTTGTTTTAAGTCATGTGACAGCTGATGCATTTATCCAAATCCATCTCAATCCCAGAAAAGAAAAAAAAAAAACAATTGTCACTATTCATAAATTTTACGGTAATTTTGTTTAGGTAATTTTGTTTAGCTCTAATCGATGAAGACAATATTTCAGTTATTGGTAATTTATTTTACAACTTCCAGACACAAATAAAATATAGGGTAATTTTTAATTAATATATTTGATGAATATTATTGATGCCTTTACAACATACTGTAAATATCAGTGCATAATTTTATACTGACATAAACCAAAGAGCCGGGTCATCATTAATGCTATTATGGTCTTTTGTTTAACATGTTTAGTTATTTTGTCTAACATGTGTGTTCAAATTGTATTTTAGGTTTGTGTAGGGTTACCATAATTTCCAAAACAAAAACCAGGACACATGTAAAAAGATCTATAAAGCAATCTGCACAAGGGCATCTGGAAGAACCAAGGGGGTGGGGGAGTCCCCTCCAACTTTGATAAGACCAAGTTTTTGTGTGGGAATTTGAGAAGTTAGAGATAGGAAATTTTTCATTTCCCTACTAGGCCAAACCATATTTAGTTCATTGCAATTATATTGCATTTTATGTAGACTAGCTATTGCCTACAATTTTTGTTTATGTATTTTTTTTTTTTACATAATAAAACTTTGATAGGATATTTAAATATAAAATTAGAAATGGGTCATTCTTTTTCAAAAGAGTCCTAATAAAACAAATCATATTTCCAAGCCTTTAATCATATTAAAACACTTGTTGACAATTAGTTAAACCTCGTTGTATTTTTCAGATGAACTTATTTGCTTTAGCAGCTTTGGACAATTTAAATATAATTGTAAAACACTTTACAATCAATGCTTTTAAAATTATATTTCTTTACTTTTGTGAAGCGGAAGACTTTTATAGTTCTTGTCTTCCAAACTGTTAAAAATATTTTTTTTTTAGGTTTGAAAATTGATCAAAATGTTTAACATCATCGATTAAAACTTCTTTTTGATTCCGATAAACAATACAATTTTCCACATCTTTCCATTTTTGACACTGATCAATGTCCATCCACTGAAAACATGAAAATTCAGCCAATGGTTGAACCCATTTTTGTAAATATTCAATGCAACAACTGTAAATACCAAGTTCTTCTTTTATAAATTGATCACATTCTTTCCCAAATCCAGATTCACGTTTCCTTTCAATTGGTATAAATTTCCCTGTCATTCGAGATTTTAAAATATCTTCAGTAGAGCTCAAAAGTTCTGCAACCTCTACAATTGAATTGTTTCTCTTTCAATTGATTAAATTTTTAGTTTGAAAAACAGACATTAATAAGTGACAAAACCACAAGTATGCTTCGCTAAGCTCATTTTTAAAAAATTGCACAATAATTGCAGGAGCAGTGTTCAAAGACAAGAAATAAGACTGTAGGGCTGGGAACACTTCAAGGAATCTTTAGACAGCAGGGAACAATGACAGCCACCTTGTTTACTATAGGATAAAAGTTGCCTATAATTTACCTCTACAAAATCACAAAATTCAAGCAATGATGTCGTTCTTACTGTATAAATCAAGAAATAATTGAATACTTTCAAAATAATGCATTGAATGTCAATTGACAATATGTCTATCATAATTGCATACAGTTGTGCATGACATGAGCAGGGCAACCTACAACAACAACGTTTTGATTTACTGATGCTTTAAGCCGAGTAAATATATTATTTCCTTCACCTCTCCTTAGTCCCCCAAATTTGGTATTACAGTTATCACCGCCAAAGGCAATACATTTACTGGCTATTTTATTTCTTTCCAATGTCTTTATTAACATATTTGCATTGGTCTCGGAGCTTTAATTACAAACAATTTCTAAATTAATCAGTTTTGATTGTATGCCCCCATCTTTATAATATCATTTGCTCTGAAATATAATTTTAAAAGATGGTACTGGATTTCTCGTTAGTTAAGATTTTAATATCCATATATTGCTACCGGTACTTCAAAATTTTCTCAACATCAGTACAACCACATATCCAAATATGTAAATGAAATGCCAGATGTATTGTCGAAACAAAAATGTAACACCGTAATAGGTAATCGTTTTAACTGGGTTGACTGGGAAATGGCCTAGCTGAATTAAATAATTTAAATTGAAACTTTTAATCATTTTTTTAAAATAAAAATTGCACTTAAATATTCTGTATAAAAGAGGGGGTGAAGGAATTAACATTAACATAGTTTGTCTCTTGTCTTTAATATTTATAAACAATTTTATTTGTTTATTTTTAACACTTTCCACCAGGTGGATGCAAGTTTGCGAATCCTGTGTTTGTCATTAACTTTCTGAGAGTTATACCATAAACAAAGTGCCCTCTCTGTGCAAACAATGAGCTTCAATTCTAAGATTTTTTTCTCTTTCCGTTTTAATGTGAGAGCTATAAAAACGATGGGTAATTAAAGCAATATTTCTATTAACTTATTTACTTATCAATTAGAAAAGAAAAAAACAAAATGTGTCTGTTTATAAATAAAATGTTTACACAAACTAAAAAATATTAACTGATATTTCATAAAAGTAACATATAATTAACTAAACATGATTGAGATGAGTTGTGTTCCCTTGGCAACTAACAGCTTAAGAGACAGAGTTGTGTTCGAATGGCTTGAGGTAAATTAATCTGGCCGAGACAGGAAAAAAAAATGAACAGTCAAACACAAAATCTTTGTCCATTGTTGAGACTTGTTTCATAATTATCCACTATTTTTTATTTTTAGACTGCGGCTCAAACAAAAGCCCCTTTCACATAGAGAGTTTATCCGCGGCCGAGACACAGTTAAGCCAAGAACAGTATCATCCTCATGGGTATTTTCATCTATGTTCGAGCCATAGATGAGCCACTAGTTTTGATATTGGCTGAGCCATGGTTGAGTTTTATTCAGTATCCATGGCAACCTAATCCTAGTTCAATCACGGCTGAGAAGGATTAAACGAGGAAATTAGCCATGTTAAATTGATTCTTGTGAGATCCCGAATCCTCACGAGAGATATAACATTTCTGTTTAAAAACTATAACAGATTGATACTAATTTATTAAGTTTAATCCTAGCTTACGATAATACAGAATAAAATAGTAGCGGCAGTTTGCAGTTTCTAAAATTAATTCCATTATGTTTTTAAATTTTGTGTTCAAATGTTAAGTACATTATAAAATGTCATTAATAGATATGGTATCGTAATCGTATATGTTTCTTTCAGGGATTTAAAGTATTTTTTCAGCTCATCGTTATTCCTTTATTATTAAACTTTAACTTGAATTGATTTTTCCCCCCCAGAACATATCAAATATAGCCTAATGGCAATTAATGTTTGAGAAATTGCAATATTCATTTTAGTGTGAAAACTCTAAAGATAATGTCAGTGTGCTAATCAACATTTTTCACAATAAGCTGTTGTTTACTATTTATACTTTAAAAGAACCAGCAGTTGAATTTCAACTTACTGCTTTCTTTTTCACTTTCCCAATGAGTCAAGACCCACAGTTTGAAAAACACTGTTCTAGAGATCACGTTTTCTGGCTATTCTATTAAATACAATCTCAAACTATAAATAGTTTACTATTTTTTAACTTGAATGAGTTTTTTTTTTCAATGTAGAATTTTTTTTAGTGGAATTTTTGTTTAGATTTTAAGCATTTATCTGCCAAAAAAACAACAACATTGTTTTTAAGTGTTGTCAGTGGCTTTTTTTAAAACTTGAAGGAAACACACATAGCCTACTGTACATGGACAGACAGTAGTAGTTTTTAATATCAGCCAAGGGTGTCCGCAAGGGGGTGGGGCAGTTACCCCCCTGGAAAAATTAGACCAACCAATAATGTAGGTACTAGGTAATCGATATAAAGAAGTTTTAATAATATTACAAGTCTGAAGTATCAATTAATGGTTACCAAAATGTCAATACAATAAAAAAAAAAAAAAAAACTTATCAAAATATTTAGAATGAAAAATATACATTATTTGTCCTTTTTAGCCAAACGTCCATACAACCAAAAAAAAAAAAGCTTATCAAAATATTTACAGCTAAAATAAATAAATAAAATTCCGCTCCCCTTTCCCCCCTATTGTTTTTTCGGACGCCCTTGTCACTAGCTTGAAGAGTGTGAAAAAAGTTTAGTTTTTGTTCTAATATTTTTTAAGTTGTACCATTATAATTTAAAAATGCATCAAAATTATACAATCATTTATTAATTAATATTTGAGGTATTTAGTGGGTGACAAATGGAATAATAAATGGTGGTATTTTGAAGCAAACGAATTATTAATAACTTGAAAAGTATAGGAAATGGGTTGACTATAGAGTGTTAATTTGACTACCATTAAGGCACTGTTAAAGGTGTCTAAAGACTACACTTTTGCATTGCATCTTGGGTCGATCTAACAGAGTGTAGGTTAATCTGTCATTTAGGGCTCCCCCCCCCCCCTCCATATGTAAAATGTTGTTCTCTTTACTACAATAATATAAATCGTGCAGAGGCAAGCAGAATCTAAAATCACCCATAACAATTTGATTTTGTGACTAATTTCCGAGAAAATAATTACACTTCAGATTTGTTCAATAATTCTGTTTCTTCAGAATATGTAGGCCAATATCTAAAGGTAAAGATCACCCAGGCTTTGAGAACAGACGTATGTCTATTAATACAGACTGTTTATTTTTACAGCTAGCTACATTAAAATGGGATCTGATGATGATAATGTTAAATTGGAAGAAAGTCTTCTGGCATTGTTAAAATAATTGACAAAATTATAGCTTTTATAAAAGAACTATTTAACTACCTTGCGTCGATGCATGGTCTTAGATTGTTTTAATTCTGTTGTGACATTTTTTTTTTATTGCATAATTTTAAATACATGATTTCTGATTTTTTTTTTTTTTTTAACTTTATCACTTCGTAGGTTTTTTTTTTTTTTTTAAAATTTCGGAAATTTTTTTTTTTTTTTTTTTTTTTTTTTAAACTTCTTTATATGCTGTATAATATATTTATATTTTCTTTTGTAAAATTATATCCAGGGAAATCATTTTATTGCTTAGGGAATTTTTTTTTCTTTCCCAATTTGATTCAGTTAGATATATCAGATTCCTATTTTTTTTGATTGACACATGCTCATCATTGTTATTATTATTTTTAAAGTTTGGGCAAATTATATTAATAATGTCGTTCAAGGGCGCACATTTACCTAACATTCAAAATTGCTAACAAATGATGTGATTTCTTGGCTAAAAGCTGACTTTGCAAGGATAAGCTCATGGGAGACTGAGAAAAATAATGCGTGAGATGGGGGAGGGGGAACTAACAAATCTTAAATTTGCATTGCAGACACTTTTAACCTAATTGGTAGACGTTTTTAGTTCTGTGTATCAAAATCTCAAGTTTGAATGGCGAGCTTACTGCTTAGTCCAATCCCGAAGTGGATCTAATCATACAGATGCCAGAGCAAAATTGGTTAAAATAATTGGAATCTAGTGCTGCTATTCATCTTTGTAATGACTCTTGCTGATCTGAGAGTTTGTGGCGTCTTTTTTTGTTGTACATATACTGTATGTACCCATATAATACAGTACGGGTTTTTTTTTTTTTTCGTTTTCATTTTTTTTTTAGATTATTGAGGGAAAAAAAATTCTCTCCTGTAATCAGGTGAATTAATTTAACTCATTCGTGTTTTTGATCATTTGTGGTACTGTAGTTTCAAAATAAATATTAATTTTAATATTAAAAACAAAAATTACCTAGTTTAGTTTTTATTTAAAAAAATGTCAATCCGAAACTTCACTATTTTTTTCCAGTCAAAGAGTAACTTGAATAATGAATACATCCTAATTATTTATAGACAAATAACCCTTTCCCTTTCTATTTATTAGTGGGCGTTGAGAACTTGTTAAATGTGCAACAGTTCGAGAATTACAATGCACTCACAATAGAATAGGGGTGTGGCTACATTTTAGTCAATTTCCCACTAAATTATTTCCACCTGTTGATTATCAGGTTGGGGCATAATTATTACACCTCTTGTTTATCATATGGTTGGGGTAGTGTATGAATTAGAGTTGAGTGAAGATTTGAAAGCATTTGTCACTAATCTGATTGGTCTTTGAAGGATCAAACTGTCGCATATTTAACAGCTTGTCTAATGTCGTAGGAGGAATCATCCCGCCCCTCCTTTAATTTTGATACATTTGTCAATTTTTCTTGTTAAATCATTGAGTTCCAGTTACAAATAGTGGAAGCAGTTTGTTTCTTTAGGAAAATAGAAATCAGTTAAGTTCCTTTATTTTCCAGACCTAAAATTTATATAATTATTCATTTTTTAATTAATTAAATTGTACTAAATCTAAAACTAGCTTCTGTAATTATTAAAAGTTTTATTATATAATAGTGCAAGTATGGATTCATGAATTTTTTTTTTTTTTTTGAGAGGAAAAGATGGAGCAAGCTAGCGTTCTTATTTGATATCCCCCCCATTGGATTTAGAGACAGAATCTTAGAGCTAGAGGACCCAAATTACTATTCCACTCCCCAGCCAAATAGTTTTTATTTTATTTTAGATGAATTGCCTTTGCAAATTATTGTTTTTTTAATTTCAATAAAGAAAAGATACACATGACATTATTAAGTCTCAGTAGGACATACTAACCTAAAATTCTCAAAGACTGTCATAATTCATTATTACAATAATGAATTTAACATGTTCAAAATTAAAATCCTACATCGTTATAATGGCAGAAAATATTGTAACTATAATAGCAATTTTGATAGTTTAAAGTGAAGAAAATAATTTTTTGGGGGAATCATGCGTTTCTTTCTTTGTTCCTTTGTTTCTATCTGACCATGCCATATTATGGGAAAGGAAATTTGAAAGGAATAATACTTTTATTTGGTTGTATTTAGAGTAATAGCTACTGTACAGTTTTAACAGAGCATCCCTAGTAAGTTTTTATTTTTGCATAACTGTGAGTGCTTGGCTAATGAAATCTGTGTGCAAATCGACTAATTAATAATAATACTAAGACAGAACTGAATCCTAAAGTTGAGACATGGATATGGATTTAGCTCCTCTTTTTCATAAGAGTCATCCAATCATACAGATCTGTACAAAAGAATTTGATGATGTACTACAAAAACAATAAGACAAATGTATATTAGGTCTATAAATTGTAACAGGGGACAAAAAAATAATACAATGTAAAAAGTTTTTAAATATTTTTGTTTTGGAGATTTTGCCACCCATTTCTTAATCTCCTATTGGATTCGTCCTTGTAACTGCATGAAATAATGTTAATATTTTTTAAATTTTATATTTTTGTAAATCAAATACAATAAAATCTTTGTTATTGACAGATGACCAAACGGAATACTCTCTTAGCCAGCATTTACTATAGAATGTCATTTCTAAGCACTACCTCTATTTCCTGCCCTAGGTTACTAAATAAGTACAATTTTTGTCAATTTTAAGGAAATTTGTAAGCTAGCCAGATTAGTGTGACTCCACTTCTTGCTGTTTTTTTTTTTTTGTGCATTTAAAGGATTTTATATGATATAGTTAAGTGTGCCTTTACAACTATTTTGGTCTCTGATGTTACATTTTTATGGCATATAATAGTTTTACATCATAAACAAACGTTAAGTAATAGTGACATCTGATTTTTTGCATTCATAAACTAATATTACAGCATATAGTTTTTAAACTTTATTTTCTGTCCAGATTGTATTTATAGTGTTAATCTATTGGTTTTGATATAGCAGTTGATATTTACTGTATATGGTGGAATCTGACTATTGTTCCGTTTTGGATATCTAGGCATCTACCTAGGCCTCTGACGTGCTGTATCTATACACTGGGATTTTCATGTTTTTAAATGTCTGTTCATAATTCTGAACTTTCATTAAATTATTTTCCATCTTGTATTATATGTACCATAACTTAAGTTTTTCCCCTTTGAAGTTGTTCAAGGCGATTAATCATTTCTCCACTCTTGATTGTGATTTCACTTGACATGTTACATTTATTTGAAATGGCGGACTGTTGAGGCTTCTTCTGTATACATAAGATTATGTAGCAATATGTAAGCAGAATTCATTTAACTCTAATTCGATGTCAGTATTTGATGGTTTTTATCTGGTGTTTGCTTATTTGACATTCTGCTTATTAAGGATTTCATCTGGATTATGGCTATATATATTATGACTGGCATGGACGTTTTGAGATTTAGATTGTCAATTGGCAAAATCAATTTTTTTTTTAATGTTTCTAATCAATTATTGTTTGAAATGTGTGTAAATAAGCTCTACATCCGCTTTGCTTGGGCTATGAGTTTATATTTAAAAAGGAATTGTATTTTTTTGGCTATTTCATGTAAATAATGTTCATTGTTTATAATAATAAAACCCTAGTACCGTAATAATAAGTAAAGCCTAGTAAGTGTGACACTTCTCCCTTGTATGGCTGTCTCCTTCTTTGTAAGGTTTTGATACATGTTGTCACCAAAAAGATGTAAGTTTTTTTTTTAATTACTCTAAAATGTATACGGCACAAGCCGTGTTTTAGTGATAAATCAATTTCCATGTCATTTTTTCAGTCTCTTTAATTTTAGATTTTGATCTGAATAAGTAATAACATTTTCAAAAATGGACATTGAAAGAAATTCAGATCTAATCCTTATATAGTGTGTGATGCTTATATTATTTATGATGGGAAATCTAAGATTTAAAATAACATATGGAATAAGAAAGGCACTTCCATTTTTGCTTCAAACGATTAATAGGTGCGCATGCATGCGTACTTGGTTGTAATTTTTAAATGGCAAAATATCTCCATTTAAAAAAAAAAAAAAAACTTCTCACTAAATTGTATCTGTTATACATACATGCATAATTTTACTAAGAGATGTTTAGCATTTTAAAACTCATTAATATATGGTATCAATAAACATAATAAAAACTTAATAGAAATACTTTTTAATCACTTAAAGAATTTAGTACATGGCCAATCTACAATATTATTACAGATTAAAAAAAGAAATTATATCAATATTTAAGCATGGTGTTTTAAAAAATATGGTAGAATATTTTAAGAAATTGGCCCAATCTCCAAAAATGCTAGAAATTCATATATTTATAAACAAAATTTGCAAAGCAAACAAATGAAATTCTTGATATAGCCTACAATAATGAATCAAAAAATTTATCCTCTGGCTACTTAATGTTAAGAATAAAGTGGTTAAATGGAAGGCTGTTAAGCCCCACCCCCCTTATACATACAAGGATTTATTCGACAATCCGGTCTGATGGTAAATCGTTAAAAAGTTTTGCAGACCTGATCTGAAGAAGTTGTATTCCATACACATAAACGATTTATCGACAGTCTAGATACGGTATATTTCTTACTTAATTTAGATTAAATTTATAGCTAATAAAAGTATCATAAATTACAAGATATTACCAGAAGGCTATTAAAACAGTATATTTACTGTTTCAAACTTAATAAAACTATAAATGATTGTTTACAAAGAGAGATTTAGTGAAAAACTGTTTTTTTTCTCTCTTATTCGTATATTCAAAAGAGTGTTAATAATGTTTTGAGGATTTCTACTCTTAAATAACGAAAGAGATTGAAATAGACCGCTATTAATAGACGGTTGTAGATGAGGAATTGTATTTTTTTTTTTTAAAAAAATAACTTTTTGTTAGCTATTATTTGAGATGCACAACTAACAAATAATAGTGAAGAAAGTTTAAAAAAAAAATTCCTCGTCTACAACCATCTATAGAGGACTATTTCTCTCTTCATTATTTAAAAGTAGAAATACTCAAAACTTTAACACACTTTGGTATAAAAAAAAATAGTTTTTGACTAAATCTCTCATTGCAAATAATCATCTATAGTTTTATTAAGTTTGAAACATTAAATACACTGTAAATAGCCTTCTTATAAACTCATATTTATTTGCTATAAATTTAATATAAATTAAATTTTTTAAGTCCAATAGTGGGATTAGCTTCCCTATTTCTGTTACTTAAACAATAATCTCATGTACATCTTTGGGAATTAGGCTTTGTAATTGTTTTCTTCGGGTAGATCATTGGTATCACATAAACGACGAGCGATCACGTCATACGCTCTCAGATGCTATTGCTCCAGGAAGTTTCAGACTGCATCTTTTAGCAGTGCTCAATGATCACCGACACGATTGCGTTGTAGCGATTTGTTTACAGATAGGCCTATACACACAACAATCTATCTGTCAAAGCTCCTCATGAGATCGGATCATCAGATAAATCATAGTGTGTATGGGGTGCTTTATACTGACATTTCAACTTCACATCCTGCTGAATTTAAGGATGTTGTGCTGCCAAAGCAAAGGACCTCTAAGTTATTACATTAAATAAGAAAACACAATACAGAAATAATCTAAATTGCACAATAAAATTTCTTTATATTTTATGCAGAAAATTTGTATGTTTTGATTATGTTATGTTATTATTCTTTATAAAAGAAAATTGTTTGTACATCGAATATCTTCCACACCGCTCAAGTATAAATTAGCCATATCTTACTTCTTAGTTATTTAGTATCAAAAAGTTAGCTATTAGACCACAGTTGAATTTTTTTAAGTGCACGTATAACTTTAAAATAAAAGGGGAAAGTTTATAAATACAGTAGGTCATTCACACAGCCATAACGTTACTACACATCAGTTTATCGCTTCATTAAACTGCCAGCGTTTATGTTAAGCAGCGTGTACATGTTGAGTAATATTTTCTATTAGGGATGAAATCATTACAATTGGGAATTAAGATAAGAGAGAAGAATGCTAGATTGGAATGTATTGAAAAAGTAAGCCATGAGACNACTATTGCATTTTTTAAGTGCAAGTATAACTTTGAAATAAAAGGAAAAAGTTTATAAATATGTCATTCACTAAGGCATGACATTAGTACAGATCAGCTTATAGCTTCTTTAATATGCCAGCGTTTACATTAGTTTTTTTTTTTTTAGTTGGATTATTTTTCGTTAAAAAAATATGTGAAATAAGTCTGGTTGGGAATCAGGTGTGATACCTGATTCCCAACCCGACTTATTTAACATATTTTTTTTACCCAAAAATTGAATTGGGTTTGGGTACGATTATTTTTTAAATTTTAGGACTGGGTAATTAGTCGGGTAATTTAATTAATGGCCGGGTTGGGCCGTAAAAATTTGGCTTGTGCAGGACTTCACTGTATATATGTCTAGTATATTATATGTACTCTATAGTCAGCTGTTAATTTACACAAATTTTACCCATTTTCGGGATAACACAAATTTAGTATCATTACCACTATTCTATTTACACAAAAAATTGTTTAAAATAATGCATTTTCAATTTGGAAAATGTTGTTGAAGAGGACAGGTACAGTATACAGCCTACAATAAGCCTCTCTTCTTGCACAAGCATTGTCATACTGTAGTTATTTTTTATACAGTATGTTTTCGGCCATTGATATAGGGTCTTTTATTTCACTGTAGCCTACCTGCCTTTCAGGCCCAGGAGAGGCTAAAAGATCACTTTTTTTTCACAAATAAATTATTTAGGGTATAGGCTAGGTAACTTATAGTAGCCTACACATGTTTAATAAGACTTCGCTTAAAAACAGTCACAATTTTTTTTCTCTTTTTTAATGCTGTTTAGTGTTTTGTCAAATAATGAGGCAATTTTTTTTATTGGTGGTGACGGCTGGAGGTGAGATTTATTGGTAGGCTATTATTAATTTATTGATTGCATAAATTTAAAAGATGTACTGGTAGGCCTATAATTGTACAGTGTAGGTGTTTGTTTCGATAACCAAATGTTCACTTGACTAAGTTCAGATAACCGATTTTTCTTGTAAAGCTTAGTTTTCAAATGGAGTGAAATAATTTCTCATCTCTTTTGATCTGTTTATTTAATTTTAAATTATTAGTTTCTTGTTCTTTATCTCATGATGGGCTTTGATTTATCTTAACTAAAAAGAATAAATCCCTGGGAAATGTTGAAATCTTATTGAAATGAAGTGTTGGTCATTTTGTGACTTGCATTTGGAATCATTAATTTTAATCTAGTATATAAATCTTACATGGTAAGTTTTAGTCATTTTCGTTTAGAAACAGCCCTAGGTGACACAGTCTACTAGACGGACACAAAGACCACCATGGGCACAGCTTGGGAGGTCAGAGTTCATGGTCATCGCTAATGGTCAAGCTTGGACACAGTGTAACAAAACATGAAATAAGTTACCCAGTAGGGGAGACAGAGATATTGTAGCTTTTAAAAAAAAAAGGGAAGAAAAATCACTAGAGGAAACCCTTTTAAAGGGGTATTGAAATAGAGAATCGTTTCATTTCTGAAGGATTTTCTATCAGATAGGAGAAAGAAGAAAAAAAAGAAAAAGAAACAAAAAAATACTCTAGATAAAGATTAAAAGTATTGTCGTACATCTCTGGTTCATGATTAATGCAAGTGAAAATCCCATTAAGGCTTCATTTGAAATTATCCCAATTCAAATTGTGATTAAAATACAATGTTCCCATAATTCGGAGAAGGCAAATAGGGGGAGGATGTAAAAAAAAAAAAATCACATGGATCATTTATCTATAAATTATCTCTATTTTATTACAAAACTGAAAGGTTATTAGGATTTAAAATAATTAATTTTCCGTTTACGTTCACAGACGACAATAGCCATTTGCTCTGCTGGACGTCTATATTCTTATTGGAAGATAAAAATTATATAAATTTCTGGTTTGATAGTGATAAGGAATTTCCTGCCTTGCACCACAAATTAATACTGTCTCTACCTATTAAACAATACTTAGGGGATCTGTTATCCCAAATTAATTTTGTTTTCAAAAACCTTACTGTTATATGACTTATTATGATGAGTCATTTGACATTGCATGGCTAGAAAAAAAAAAAAAAAAAGGAGGGTGGATGCTAAATTGAATAACTATTATTGTTAAAAATATAAATGAATGTTGTAAAAGTAAAAAAAACAGCAGATTAATGTACTGTATTTACCAACCTATTTTATATACAAGCACCTTGCATTATTTAATATATATACTGTAGGCTATATAATTGTACATTATACAGTATATACTAGAATAATAAATAATGAATATAAAGCTACATATACCTAAAGCATAATATATACCGGTACTGTGTATAATATATATATATATATATCAGCAGGGGTCGATTTGAAGAAAATTTACTGGTAGTCCAACGGACTACTAGGTTACAGATTTTGGTAGCCCATAAACATTTTCAGTAGTCCAGTAAAACCTGTTGCACAGTTTGAATTTTGCATCAGTTTTAAAGTATTTTAATCGGGTTTAAAGTGTGCATATGTGAAAGATGTTAAACTGTATGTTTTGTTTATGAAAAAA
>PXIH01S0042102.1:2578-12609 GCA_003024985.2 Euperipatoides rowelli
CTTATTTTTTTTAAAAACATCTGGGATCCCTAAGTTTATGACATCAAAATACTCTCAAACTCAATAAGTTTTCAAAGGCAAAACACAATATCAGGCTATATGCAGCTACTGTATATTTATGTAATTTCATTCTTAAGTAATGTTTTTTTGAGGAAATTTTTTTAATTAAATGAAACAATTTTTTTAACAATTTTCTTTGTAGATAAATGATAAAAAAAATCTATTTTGTGTGGCCTTTAATTTAACTAATAAAAACATTCGGAACTAAAAGACATTTGAAATGGAGAAATGTTAACGTATACCGGAGTTACCCAACCAGTAGATTGTGACTGTTTATTGGTAGATCTTTATTTTGTTCTCAATTACGTGTACTTGGAATCATATCTTTGTTTTTATTTTTTCTATTTGAATATAACATTAATTCTTATTTTTTATATATATCTTCCCTCACACCTACTGGAATCCTAAGTTACACATAGGCTAATCCTGGAAATGCCAAATATACAATTAATATACAATTGAAACAAATTTTATTAAATGTTTTTATGAATAAATCACACATTCCTTTATAATGAAAGACTAGACTTTCTTTTCTCTATTTTTCTTTTTTTACACTTCACTCTGTGCAGGATGTTAATGAGGTGATAGGATGAGCTGGACCATTAGGCAAATGAATAGTAATTTTACCTGTAAGAATTCTTATTTCTGTGCAAAAAAAACATTTTAAATTTATTTTTCTTTGTTTAAAAAATGTCATAGTCAAATTCTCTTTTTCTTAATGTAAGAGGAAAAGAGGAACATTAATATGCCTAATGAAAACAAAAAAGAAAGCCGATTGTCTTTTTTGTTTAAAAACTTATTAAATTAATCTAAACTATATATTAGCCTATATAGTACATTACTTTCTTTATTGAAATTTTCACAAAATTAAAAACTTATAAAATTTGTTTTTAATTTTGATATTTATTTTGTTCATATCGATTTGTTTATATTTTGATACTTGTTTTGTTTAATAAGCATTGATATCAGATTCTAATTTTGTATCCTTCCCCCCCCCCCCNCCCCCATACATAAGTAGATCAGGAGGTCACTCAACTATATAAAAAAAAGCTTGCACCTACAAAAATTGTGGGACGTTTGAATCATGGATGGTAAACCTTTCTCAACTAGTGTGCTACTTTGAAGTTTGGTTTATTACTTTCAAATTTCTATTATGCCACCTCTTATTTGCCTTAAAAAAATTTATGAAAGGCTTACCGGCTGCACATATCAGTGTTGCAACCTTCAAGTACTATGATTATGACAAAAACGTTTCTAAATTATGCTAAGTTGGCCCAAATAATACTAGATTTTCAACTTGTACAATACTTGATAAAATACAAGACTTGTAGAAAAAATGTTAATGTGATCATGTGGTGTGCCACCAAATCTTGTTCACATGACACGTGTGTCAGAAGTTTGCCATCACTACTTTAGAGTATACCATCTCTTACAAATTTGAACATATTATAGAATAAATAAAATACAATTTAAGCAGTTTTCAATTATTCTTTATTCAATGTTGCTGCAAATTAATTTAGTACAAGGGAAAAGCAGTTTAACCATTTTACAATATTTTTGTGCAATAAAATTAGTATGGCCTATTAAAAAAAATTTCATCAAACTGCAACAGATTAAAAAATATATAATATAATCAGCAGTGCCGCAACAAATACTAAATGGCAAGTGACCAATAATAAAGGATATTCAACAAAATTGGAATGCATCTTAACATTATTGCAAGTCCAATTCCAAATTTATTGAAATACACATTTAAACCGATAAAAGATTGTCGTGTAGATATCTTTTTTTATACTTAAATAAAATTTAGAAAATTGATTATAACTATTTTTTTATACAAAAGACAAAGTTGAGTATATTTGACGATTTAAGTTACCTTATATATAATCTCACCTGAATTAAAAAAAAAAACAGAACAAGAATCCATCAGTTAAAATACAGATGTGTCTTGTAAATAATAAACTAAAAATAAATACCCTTACATACTGATAATAAAAGATAATCTTCGAAAAAAAAAAAAAAAGGGAGTTAGCATTTTGTTGTGTGAGGAAATAATACAACAGTTCCTGTGCACCAAAAGGGTGCCCGAGGAAAAGTATATTACAATACTTAAAACATAACGTTAAATTTCAGTTTTACAATTATTCTTGAATACACTTTAATTCATTCTCATCCTAAATAATATAATAACTAAGTTAAATTACTAAATACTTTTCTTTTACTGAAATTTAAAGCTAGTAAAAAAATACATTATGTCCCACTTAAATAAAGAGAAAAAAATGTGAAAAGTTTTAATATTTTGCTGAAAACCAAAAGCAATTGATATTTAATAATTCAGGCTTAACTGTATTATTATTATTATTAAACTTCCAAAATGAAATAAAATATATAATATATAAATAAATTCCCAGGTTCAAATATATCTTTAATAACATTCTTGTTATGATAAAATTATGATCGCTTTCTCTCTAAATAATATATGATTTAAAATAATGTTTTTCAAAATAAATCTTATCAAGTATCACATAAAGATACATACATACTGTACATACATATACTGCAAGTGAAAATTTAAAAAAAAAAAAAAAAAAATTAAAAATATACAATACATAGATGCAAAATTTAGAAAAGAAGAGAAAATACTGCACTTCATAAATAGGATGTTTCCACCAACAGCTCAATAATAAAGAATAAGTCTCTCTTTGGCTTGAGCAGATAGTTGAGTCCAGTGGTGCTTGATTCGAATATACTGTGTACAACCACGGAAAAAAATTAAAAAGCCTGAAATGAAAATTAAGTGAAATTTATTGACCACTATTTGACCTAATTCAAGAAAATAAATGAGTTTCACTGTATGAACAAATGTGTTTGCCATTCCTTAAATTATTAAACAAACTTTATTTACCTATCATATTTAAATGTCAAAATATTATCAATACTTTTTTCCCCTTGATCTAAGGATTGTTACAATGTCTTATTCATGAACCAATCAGACTCTACTATAAACCTATTAATTATTGCTTGACGATTATAAACAGACCATTGTTTTTACATCTGATGGCAAAGGAAGAACACAAATTTATATGTACTACTATGATGACCTTAAAGGTCGTATTCCCACTTGGCTGATCAACTGGGGAGCTAAGACAGGTGTTCCTGGTTTTTTGAAGAGCATGAAAAAGGCTTGTGAAGATTATGCCAAATTTAAGGAGAAACACCCGTAATGTTTATACTGTAGATTGTACATACATTTATAAGTTTATATTTGTATAGGGAAAGAAAACATAGGTATTCTTTTTGTATATACTTGTATATAAAAAATGTTGGATGACTTGCCAAATTTTAATGTTTTTCCTATGCCCACGTTTTCTCAATTTATTCAGATTTGGTTGGTTATATCAAAAAATAAATAATTCTTGGCAAATCTGGACCTACTAATTTGTAACCAAAAAAATTGAAAATCCAGCAATTATCTTTACAGATTTCTCATTCCCAAATCTTGGAAGAAAATGAAAAATTAATACAGATAGACAAGCATGTTGATGATAATATTCTAATATAGTACATTAAAAAATTAATAATCAAGACCATGCATGTTGCTAAGAAATTTATTGTTTTTAATAATCTATTATGCACATGCATCAATTTAACTCCAGGATCATCCAGGATAATCCGTATGGTATTTGTGAAAAGGCAATAGAATGTTGGCAATATGGCGCTTTTTTTGGTTGTGTATTTGCTTACAAAATAAAACATAATCCAAAGGAAACATAATTCCCATAATGTTCATCTTTTATAGTTAAAAACTTCATAGCATCTTTATTTATCTTTTCTATATAAATGCAAGAGAGGAAAAAATATATTCATATCAACTTTCCTTTTTTTAATCATGTTCCATTGCTTTTGAAAATCCTGCACATTATCAATTTAAATATTGCTATTGCTTTTATTGTTATTATTTTTACTTTCTTTTAGCTAGTTGCACAGGTATAAATAAAACATAATTTCCTTCCTTCATACAGTTGTGTTTTTTAAGACAAATTTGCATATCAATTACATCAGGTATTACCAATTTGAGTACTTTTTAATGCTTAAAATGACCAACAGATATGATGTGAGGAATTCATTATTTTGTTGAATAAATGGTATGGTACATATTTTCATACTTACAATCTCCAGGCAAAACTTGTTTTGCTTGGAAGTCCTGATAAGTCTTTTACATTTCCTAATTCACTGCAAAGGAATGCTGAATGGTGATGAAATAACTTTTCCTAAAAGGTTACTCGGGCAAACAAATTTATATGTCAGTTATATTAGGTGATACTTGTTCTTCTTGCTCCACAGTCAAGAACTGGGTTACTTTGTTTAGAACAAGACATTTCAGCACAGAAGACAAGAATGTTCTGGGAGACCAATTCAAGTGATAATTCCGGAAAACATGGATGCCATTCATGACATGATGTGAACAATCAAAGCATGTCCACTAAAAAGATAGCAGAGAATGAGTAAGCTATATTATTCACAATATTTTAGACATGACAAAGCTCTTAGCCAAATGTCTCAATGCTGACCATAAGCATGATTGAGTGGTTGCCTCACAATCCATTTTGGATTGATTTTAGCGAAATCTTGTGGGATTTTTGAACAGTCTCGTAACTATGGATGAAGCTTGGATTTATATACACAGAAAACTGTATAATATATAACCCAGAAACCAAAGAACATTGCAAAGAATGGAGACAGAGGTTCCCCAAATCCAAATAAGTTTAAGACACTGAAGTAAAGAAGCAAAGTGTTCGGGTCTGTCTTCTGGGACAAAGATGTAATTTTGTTTGTAGGTTACACAGAAAAGTGTGCTTCTATCAGGCAAAGTACTACATTGCAATTCTTGACAAACTGAAGCAGCAAATGGTCTAGGCAAACTTTCAAAAGAAATATTGTTTTTGCAAAACAATGTTGCCCCTCAAAAGGGATATATTACACAGCAGAAATAGGCAGATTTTCACTTTAAAGTTCTGAATCACCCGGCCTACTATTTCATTTTACCCCTTTGGAGTACTATCTCTTTCTTACCACTTAAAAAAAAAAAAGACCTCAAGGGAAGTAAGTTTTCAAGCATTGAAAATGCCATATTACTTGTGGACAGGTGGTTTGCAGCACAACCAAAAAATGTTTCTTGAATGGGTTAAAGAAGTTAGAACAACAAAGTCATAAGTGTGTGGAGCTCTGTATTAAATATTTAGAGAAAATAATTGTTACAATCCCGTAGTTTGTTGTTTTATTTACAAAGCTAAGGATTTATCAGCATCCCCTCGTATTCTCTTGATGTCCAACCTGATCGCTATTCGGCACATTTTATTTATTTGTATTTTTTTTATCAAACCTTAGTGAATAAATAAAACCTGAACATTTTGTTTGTTACCTTAATTTTAGAGATTTTGGGAAAAGGTTGGACACCATTGGTTTAGACCATGGTTCTTTAACCTGGTCCAGAATGCCCACCAGTGGTCGTTTTGCGATTTTTGATGGGCGGTAATGAATTTACTATCCCCCCCCCCAAAAAAAAAAGCTTATCAAATCTGACAAGTCAACAAAACGTCCAGTCAACCACAAAAAAAAAAGCTCATCAAATCCGACATGAAAAGTTGGGCGGTGGTGTGTTGAAATCAGTGCAAAATATGTAAAAGTGGGCGGTAAACGAAAAAAGATTGAAGAACCCTGGTTTAGACAGTGTCTTAGTTTTTATTAAGTTCAAGTGTACATCTTCAGAGTTTGCACATTGCTTCTACTCTACTGACCAAATTTTTCAAGGAACCTCTTTTTACATTTAGTGTTGCCTTATTCAGAACAAAGTCAGTAAAATCTAGCCATTTATAGAGTGTTTATCAAACCTCTACAAATATATTACAGCCTATTAATAAATTTTGAAATATTTTTATCTCCTATTTCTTAAACTTTTGGAAAAATATCAAAAATTCAACTTGTGACTCATTTCAAATGAGATGAGACTGAGAATTGCAGAAATAACACCAAATATCAGATTTTAAGATGACAAAATCTAATTTTTGTTAATTTTTAACCTATTAAATGAACTATTAACTTAAAACAGTGCATTAAATTAGATGGAATCGAACAGGGTGGTTTGTTTTAATCCCAATGTTGTAATCTTTCAACTCAATGCTGTGATTTATAATATTTTTTCAAATTGAATTGTCATCAGGACTGAATCTATATAACAAATTTCAAGTCAATTGGATAATGGGAAGCGGGTAAAAAATTGATCGCTAAATTTGACCTGGAAAACAAACAGTGCAAGTTAATAAAAAAGTGGTAAAAAAATCATTAATTCTTTTTTTAAAAACTTTCTAGCCAAATGGCCATAATTTGGTTTGCTCTGCAAAGATCAATTAATCGAGATTCTTTTCTATTTCCAACTGAGCAGACAGCTGGTTTTTTTTTTACAGCATTCTAGTATTTAATCCCAAAATGGCTTTTGTTATCTTTTTTTTTTTAAATGGCTTCTGTTTACTCCATCAGGCTTAATTAATTTTTAATCCTCAATTTATCAGGATGTTTCGGAATTGATGAATATTATTTTTCTAAGTAATTTAACCCATCCATTGAATATTTGAAATTTTATTTTTAGTGAAAATTTTAGCACTAATTTTTACAGTATATTTTGGGGAAAAATTTTATAGAATTTTTGACTATGGGGCCACCGGCTCGTAGGATAACATTACATGAGGGAGGNGGGGGGGGGGGGTGAAGTTAATTAATTTATTTAAAAATATTTTTTTATTGGTTTTAAAAATATAATAAATGAAAAACATTAAAAATAAATGTTTAAACTTTTTTAGAAAAAAAAAAAGGAAAAATTCAAATTTAGAATTTAAATAAAATAGAATACTTAGTGAGTAGGCCTACTTGTGAAAAATATAACTCGTTAGCTTAATAGACAATGTATTATATGTGTAAACTATGGCCTGTTTCCACAAATGGAAACAACCTTTTCCCTTGATGAATTTAAATAAAAGCAAAATGAGAAATAGTTTAACAGGTGACCATTTGAAAGACATATTAAGGGAAAGCCTTACTCCTGATATCGGAGCCATTAATTGAGGCCAGAGGTTAAAGTAGCCTAGTTTTTTACATTATCTACCATCAATCTTTCACAGTACAGTTTATTCATAGAATATTTTTCATGCACACTATCATACATTCCCCCTTCCCTATTAAGATATTTCAAACCTTTCCTTCTCATTTTATTTGTAGACCAATATGTGCAATTTAAAATATTTTACACGTGGATCTTTCTGGGAACACTGTTTGAGTTTTTTTGGGGCCACTTTTTAAAAAAAATTTAAATAATAAATTAAAAAAATAGACAATATATATGTTCTATATAAGAAAGTTATGCACTGGCCAGCAGCTACATTATAATTATTTTTCAATTTTAACAAGAAATTTCAAATTAATATTATTTTACACATTAATGTTCTATCATTTCTTTGGCAATTACATATTTTGTATTGTGCCTTAGGGCCGCCTGAAACTTGGAAGCCCTGGGCTCAAACCCTATTAGCCCTTTATATAGAACCACCACTAGTTCACTCATTAAATTGAGTTGTGCACCACATACTGCCTTAGAGAAATTTTAAAATAAAAATCAGTTGTAATAACAGTGAAATAAATAAGTAGGCTATCCAGTTAATAATATTTACCTTCATTACAGTATATCAGAATTCTAGAATGATGGGTAATAATAACAAATGAGCTGTGTATTGCATTATTTTTCAGTGAAATAACAAGTTTCTATGTTAATATTTAGAAAGTGATTTATAATTTACTGACAATATCAATTAAAGTAGTTCAGCACGCTGAGGTAGTTTATTGGAATAGCTGTATTGCAATTAACCCTTATGTGATTAAGACCCACTTGATCATCAATCATAGCCAATGACCTATTTGACTCATAAGTCAGATTTTAAATCTTACATGTCTTGGCAGACGAGGAGGAGGGGAAGGGGGCATGATTCAAACAGACTACAGTACTCACCAAATATCATAATTATCCACCAGAACCAGTCTGTATCACTGATCAAATCTGTTGAATGCTATTAAAATCAAAAAGAAGAAGAAAAAAAATATTAAAAGATTATTACGTGTTTAGACTAAAGGGTAAACAGTGACAATATTTCCTAGAGCAAATATATACACTATACAGTATATAAAAAATAAATAATCAATGCTTAATAAAAAAATTAACAAAAACATTAAAGAAAGCATGTTTCTATTATAAGGGTGAATAAGATATATAGCTGAAAGATTAAACTAAAATAATAAAATAAAAATAAGTGGAGGAGATAAGCATATCAGAAAACTCATTTGTCTTGAACTAAAATAACTAAAATAAATACAAATAATTTAATAGAGTAAGAATAAAAAAAAAGTAGATTTTTATTATTTTTGATAAATTGACTTGTATGGTTCTTGATGTTCCAATTTTGAAGTTACCTAATCAAGTTTAATAAAAAATATCCTTAAAAATCTGCTTAAGACTTTTATATATATCATACTGTAACTAAAAAAAATGTTGTAAATATCAAAATAAATATTAGAATTTTAATTTAATGCATGGAATAAATTAGATTTGAATACGTTATTTTTAAATATAAATATATCTGACAAAAAGTCAAAAACGAAGATAAAACATAGTGCAAATGAATAAATAAATAAGCAAAACTACATTAGGATAACGAAATGCAATAATTCTCAACCTATTGATGACTAATTAATAATGATCCCTTTTTGATTAAAAATAAATAAATTACATAAATAGCCTAATATTATGTCCAACAGCTTAGTGAATTAATATTTTATTAAAAAAGCAAAACTGTACCTTAATATTGAAAATAACAAAACTTATTATTTAGTAATTTAACCTACTGTCATAAATAAATTAACAAAATGCACATGCAAAATACTGAAAACAAAAAAACATTCCCAGAATTCAATGTCCTTTTAGACAGTATCTATCCATCTTGTCTGTTGGTCCATCCATCAAATCTACCCACTTACGTGCTTCTCTACCTGCTTACCTAATCTAATCTATCTATCTTTTTATCTATCTATCCATCTGTCTCTGTCTGTCTATCTATTTATCTATCTACCTACCTACCTATCTATCGCATATCAATACATTGTAGATGAAAATTTAGATTGATATATTTATTCCATGCATTTAATTGAATTCTTTTAACTTGTTTTGACATTTACAGTAGCCTATAGAAGAAAAATATGACTCTTCAAACTTGATATTCTTTTTACTACATCTAATGAATCAAAGATCTATAAAATAGGCCAATCATTATATAACAGTCAATTAATCAAAGATAATTAAGGGAATCAGAAGTCATATCAGCCTTTTCACTGTAACTTAGTATGATCTATGATGGGCGGCAGTAGACAGTAAGCATGGATTTTGCTACCTTATCATCGGTACAGTGTACATGATGCTTGATCCTTGCCATAACTTCCCACAAGATATTAGAAAAAACAAAAAGGTAGGGAATAAAATGGAAGCACAGTTAGGCTTGTTCATAAATAAACTTTCCATTGTTTGAAGTCTTTCTTACTAATCTATATACAGTATATAGGAGTAAAGATTAGTCATGTTCCTTATTATTGCTTGTAAGCTTATCAGAAGTAGGCTAGTGCACATCAGTTTTTATGGCTACAAAAGTATTTTGTCATTACCTATTATTATGTTTTACCACCTGCTCATTTTAATGTGACATATTCAGATGTTCATACCAAACACCTAAATACACCTTAGACCATATATACTAGTAGACGGAGGATGCGCCCATTCTTTTATCTTAGAGATTGAAGCAAACATATGAAGCGTGAAAGTCATGTGGGATGATGCAAAATTGATAACAGCCTAATGAGAATACGTATTTTATGACTGA
>PXIH01S0042114.1:2197-12643 GCA_003024985.2 Euperipatoides rowelli
CCCCCTTCCCATTTGAAATTTTTTAGTTAGATACAAAATGGCAGACAACAAGATGGCGGCCGTTCACCTGACACATACCATAAAGGTTCCCCCTCGGCCTAACATGTCCCTATAATTACCAATTCCGGCTATCTACACTCATTTTTATTTTATACGGGATGGTAAGGCACTTTTGAATCACCCTGTATATTAAGTAGAAGAAAAAAACACTGTTTGGGGAATGATTCCGGTTCCAGGTCAAAGAACATTCCCTATTTCTTAAAGATAGAGAGGAAGGTTTTTTTTTACTTACATAATGGTATTATGACATCATACCACACCAGGTGACACAGAGGTCAAATAATTATGCACAAAAAAGTGTTTTTATCACTTATAGTTTAGGCTCTACTCAATTCTGGTTATCTGTAAAAATGTATATCAATGGGTCACTTCTGACCAAAGATGACCAACTACCTGTTCCTGTTTCTTAATATGAGGTACTTATATACCCATATGTGGTATGATGATACCAAATTGCAAGATGGTTGCCCATCCTGTTCCGGATCAAAGGCATATTCTGGTTCAGGATCAAAGGTCCCTTCCAGTATTTCTAGAACACTCCAGTTTGTTTAAAATGGTAGCACTTCCAGTACAGTAGGAACCAAAAATGTTGTCATATCTAAGATGTGGCACTTTCAGTTTCTATTTTAACCCTTCTGATTTAAGGTCAACGTTCACTTATGGTATTTCAGGAACAATCCAAAACTTTTCAAGATGTCAGAACTTCTGGTTCCATTTAAACAACTTTCATTTATGGGTCAAAGTTCACTTATAGTTCAAAGGAGTTATTCACATTATAGTAACATGTGAAAATAAAATCATGTGAAATGTCAAATCTCAATATAGAGGGTATCCTGTGATTCGACAGACATAGATTAAGGGTGTATTCCTAAGCTCAAATCAAAAATATTATTACACATATGCCTGAAACTCAATGCTAAAAATGTTATGGGTGATATTATGTATTATACAATAATTCACGTTTGGTTAATTGTAATTCATTTTACGTTTTTTTTATTTATTTATTTATTCTATTTTTAACATTTATCTTTCATTGTCATGTTAATTTGCTAATGGCTACATTTACAAATCATGAATATACCAATATCCACTTTGTTTATGGATTCAGTGATGGAAATTGTCAAGAGATGCAGTGGATGAACATCGGCAGAGGTTCCCTGCTTGAAGAATTCCCTATGAGAGCATGTTCAGCAATGTGCTTCAGCATTTAATGGAAAATGGTTCATTTCCTAAATCGACTGCAGAATATCCCATACAACAAAAACTTGAAGAGGAAGCTATTCTTAACATGGTCGAAAACAGACCCTCTAATAGCGTGCAAAGAATATCCAACCATGTTGGTGTTAATCGAATGAAGGTATGGAGAACATACACAGTTTGCCATTGTATTCATATCAAATCCAATATGTCCAAGCTTTACAGCCAGCAGACTATGCAGCATGTGTGGCCTTTTGTCGTTGGATGATGGAACACCACCAGATTAAATCAAATGAATTTATATATCTTAGAGCAGGGTTTCCCAACATAATGTACTCTAGCCTAGAGCACATTCTAAAATACCGGTAGGGTGGCGGGCTCCATTTTATATTTTCCGTAATGACAAAAATATATGCGAAGATGTCAAAAACCCGGTAGAATCTTGATGGTATCACCTGTATTTAGTAAATTCTCTAACTATCCCCACCACTACACAATTTGGCCATCTGTGTGCATTGCACTCAAATTCGTCAGCGTTAACTTGGCACAAAAGATGGAATTAAAGAGTTGATTTACAAGCCTAAAATTGGTTGCCTAACTACTCACAATCTAAATCAATGGGATTCGGATGCTGCCACGTTAATGTGGACAAGCTTTCATTCTGTGGTCGAACATTGGTGGCAACACACAAATCGATTGATGTGCACCATGGTTCCTGCAGGCACAGGGATGGGAATCCCCGTCTTAGAGAACACCACTATAACATGCTTTCTATATGATGGTATAGATGTTTCTTCAAAAATTAGTATATCTTACATAATTTATACATCTATATTATTAATTTATTATTAATTTAGGAATTTAAATTAAATAAACCTAATTATAGCAATTTACAAAAGAGTGCATACTGCCTTCAGGTCCTGAATGAAAGTTTGATTAAATATTTAACTAATCTTTTCCTTGTTGAATGAAGTCAAATAAAGGACATGTTAGGACAACTCATTCTTCCCTCAGTGTCAGTCCCGGATGGCAACTTTCACTTATTTTACCTACAAGATGGGTGCCACCTCATTATGGGCTGCAAGTTCATCAGTAACTTGATGAACACTTTCCTGGTCAATGGATTGGTCGACGTGGGCCAGTAGAATGGTTGCCAGATCACCTGATTTATCACCATTGGACTTTTACCTGTGGGGTCATATAAAGGCAATGGTAAATGGAGAAAAGATTAGGGATCTGGATAATTTGGAACAACAGATATAACATGCATGTGCACAAATCACACCTGAGACATTGATTTATGTTCATACAGCTTAGGAGACACATCTGCATACATGCATAGCGCAACACAGCCAGCACTTTGAAAACATTTTGTAAGAGATAAATGTGAGTTACATGTGATTTTAACTTCATAATTCGAATTGATCCCAAATTTGCCATTTATTTATTAGTTTTCCCAACATGCTATCATTTTCTACAAAATTATTCTGCAATTCATTATTCTAATTTGTAATGAATAATGAATTACAGAATAATTTTTATTTACTGCAAAATCACTTGATGTTAAGCACCTCTAATGCACTCATTAGGGCACTGAGAGTTAGAATATAGTTTCTGGTTATTCATTTTCAAATATTGGACGTGGAGTTTTTTTTTTTATTATTAACCCAGATTTTTAGATGAGGGAAAAATAAAAAAAGTAAAATTTTAAGAAACCTCTAGGCCTATAAATTTTAATATTAAAAATTAAACCTCCTTAAGATTTTTTTTTAATAGGCTATAAACAGAATCCTTTGAAGAGGGGTGGTCTTAGAAATGTGGAATGATAGAAGTGGAAAATGATTGTGAATTAATGCATATATTTTTATTGTAATATTATTTACTTTCTGTATAATTTTAGCTTGTATTGTTGTTTCCGGATTTCTTTAAATTAAGTTGGCTCAATAAATTATATTTACATTTTCTTTACCAGAAAAAAAACTTGTTAGCTTACGGATAATTATTTAACTAGCTACTTTGGAAAATATCATCTTAAACTTTATATTCTATAGAAACTGAGAAATAATAATTGAGTTAAAAATATATTTATTTCTATATTTTATTAAAATAAATTTTACATTAATAATTCTAAAAATATATTACTATAATAAGTTAAGGACTAGCCTACCATTATTTTTAATGTGCGAGTGAAGTTGATTCTTGACCACGCCCCGCTACATTTTCATGTCAGCTGATAGGAAAGTCACCTCCCTATACCGCCATTCACTTACTTTACTAATCTCTAGTATTATTTTATGCATGTTCAATTTAATAACTATGCTAGGTTATACTGCAAATTTATTTGCATTGTAATTATATTTTTATAACCAAACAAAAACTTTCTTAATATATGGAAAGAATCTGATGCGAGCGGAACTTTTTCATTTTTACAAAAAAATAGCATAAAAAAACATTTGATGCGGTATAAAAATTTTGACGTGGGCGGTAACCAGAAACTATATTCAACCTTTTAGTGCCCTAATTAAATGTTATACACTATATTTCATTTAGTATTGATGTCCTGATGTGTTTTTGGCTAACTTCCCAATAACCACGGTTGTATTATATTCTTTCAGTTATTAATGTTAACTTCATAAACTAAATAAAATGTTTTATAGATAAACATTAAAATACAAATTTATGCAAAAATTTTACCTATCGGTTTTGTGTTTGTGAAAATGTTTCTACTTATTGAATGACTATCACTTAAAAGTGTTGCATCTAAGAAACTAGGTAGCACAATAGGTGAATAAGTTACGTTATTCAGAGATAATCGACATAATATGAGCTCAAGATATTCTTAAGAGTTCTAAACTAAAATAGTTCAAATCAAGCCAACTTATTTGTAAACATTCGCTTGGTTGACTGCCGTCAGACTATTCAACGCTTGTGTTAGCTGGAATGCATGTCCCAATTTTTTTTACTTCACAAATGGTTTGAGAAGGAGAACAAAGATAGTGTTACTTTTTAATCATGTTTATGGTGATTTAAATCTTATAAAATATCATCCCAATCAGTCATTTCTGGATTTGAAACATGACTACTATCATAATACATAACCATTCTTACTACTTCGGGCATCGCTAGTGTTCTTAATGACCTATACCTTATGGTTAGCATTCATTGATCTATCAATTTTTATATCTGTATATCATATTTTTTAAAGGTTTAATTGGCATTAGGGGCATCTAGAGGAGGGAGAGTGGAAAGAGGGGCATTTGCCCCTTGCCCTGGAAAAACAATGGCAGTTTAGTTTTATTAGCTTATATGGTATGGGTAAAATGTCAATTTTGTTCTAAAGTTTTAATGTTGAAATAATTTATACATACCACACCATAGCCTCTATTTGAGTTGTTTCGATTTGAGTCATTTTGATTTGAGTCATTTTGTCATTGAGTAATTGGTAAATAAAGCCTATTTTTTTTCATTTTGAGTCATTTGTTATATCATTGAGTCATTTGTTTCATCATTGAGTCATTTGTTTCTTCATTGAGTCATTTGTTTTCATCATTGAGTCATTTGTTTCATCATTGAGTCATTNTCTGTAAATTTTAAGGTCTTTTTTATCACCTTTCTTGTATTATAATATTACAACAGCATTACTCCAACCAAATGGTATATTTCTTTATTTGAATTATTCTGTAAAAGACTGAACACATGTTTTTTTTTCTAGTTCATTCCTCCTCCCTCTGCTTTTATAATCTCAATTATTATATTGTATTCTCCTGGTGTCTTTCCATTCTTCATGTGTTTCATTGCACAATTAACTTCTTCAGAGAATACATGTGGTACAGCAATAATTTTTTCACTCAAATTATTTTGTCTTCTTTTAGATATTCCTCCTTAATGTTGGTACTATATGATCCATCTTGATAGATAGAGTGTTTGTAAAATTCTCCAATTCTTTGTAAAATAAGTTCTTTATTTCTAATATCATTTTTTCTTTTATTGCTATTATTTGTTAACCGTTATCAAACTTTTATTTCCACAATTGTTTTATTACAAGCTTTCAGATACACTTTCTATCTCTACAATACTATTATTTTCTTCATTGTGGATAATGAATTCAACACCACTCATCTGTCATGATGTATTTCATTGGTGGTAGAAGATAAGTCCACTCTTGAGTTCTGTTTGTCCATCCCCTTTGCACCTAATCTTACCTAGTCCTAAATAAGCCATTTGATTTTATATAGTTCTTCTATTTCATTTGCCTTGCTTAGCTTGCAAGTGTTCGACAATTATATGTGCATAGGGCCAGCAATGTATGGCAGGATAATGGTTTCATCTGGATATTCTTAGCACTCTCCGCCATCATCTTCAGATCGCTGCCTTGAACAAGGTCAATCAGGCCTCCAAGAAATAAGGGCCATTTATTTAGTTGTACTTTCATGGTTTTATCTAGGGCAAAATGGCCATATCTTACCATGATGCCAAGTGGGTGGTGAGTCCTACAGTTTTAAGCAGTGGTCCTGATTATTTGGGATAAACATCTAACCTTCCAAGGCAGTAAAGGACCAAAGAATTACCATTGGTTTGTTTGTGACTGCTTATTCTATATATTTACAGCTATCCCCCATATCCACATAAGTTATAATGCTAAGCTCTAAGGATTTATAGAAAGATAGTTTATAAATTTTATTGTAGTCTATGATTCTACAATTTTCAGTAATGTGTTTTTCAAAACATACCTTCATAAATGATTTTTTTTGGTTCAAAAGTATTAAATTCAAAATTTATTCTAATAAAAATTACCAGCGATTCCTCAAGACATTAAACTTAAGGAATTTATATTAACTTATAGTTTAAAAATTTTATTAGCTGATGGTAACATTTTGCTATAATGATAAAGAAATATTCTAGTATATATGAATGTGAGTTGTCATATATGGTTCACACAATTTTACCAATCTTAGAAGAAAATATAAATGGATCCTGGTTTGTTGTTGGTCTGTGACCAAGATGTAAATGATATTTCCAGCTTGGAGGTCATCTGGGTATGATGTTAATGGGGAAATTTTAAGTATGAGTATTTATGTATATGGTATTTTTGCTGACACATTTTTCATACAAGATAAAAAAATTGGGGTTGACATGGTAGTCAATTTTTATAATATATTACTGATATGAGAGGGATTTGGGAAATAACACTCTTAATTTCAGATGCAATATCTGAGAATGTCTAGGATGGTTGGTAATGGTCAACTTGAATGTAAATGACATCTTGTGAAATACATTTATAGAAATTTGAAAATTTTCCAAAGATTACTTAGGTTTAATGAAAGGTTTAGGAAAACTGACTATGGAAAAATGTTGTTCTAGGGATTCTGCACCAAATGCTACCAATTTTTTAGTCAATCCATCCAGAACTGATGTATTGTGGCTAAAGCATATATTCAGATTGTGATGACACAACATATTAAAATTTTATATTTTACTAACTTGAGTCTAAGAAAATAATATGAAAATCTATAATCTAATTTGGAGTAGAGTGAGGGGTAATTTTCTATAATGCACCTGAACCTAATTTACAAATGAAAACATTAATTCAAAAAATTATAATCAATATCAAGGATAGAATGTTGAGGTGCCCAATTGATCAGTGGGCTAGTACTATAATAAAGCTGACTGAGCTTTTTTTAATAAAAGTACCAATCTCTATGAACCAAGATTTAACATCAGTAACATTATCCATTAAATAATTGCTAAGCTATAACTTTGAATAAGAATAGAAAAAAATAATGTCACTATTTCATATGGTTTGGCAAAATAAATAAACGTCTGAAAATATACATTATATACTTTAATCACTTTTCATTTACAAAACGATTTTTAAAACAATGCAAGTATTTGAGTACTAGATGAGGCCTGTACACCGTTTGACTAAATAGCTTTCATGAAGCTTACTGTTTTACTTTTTAATTTTGCTTAACAAGATAGACCTACTTCTGATTTGATCACAAGAAAGGGCATATGCAAGGGAGGGAGGCAAGGAGGGGCAGTTGCTGCTCTCCTGGAAAATTAGATCAAAATGTATGTATTTAATATAAAGATGGCCATCTTTAATAATATTAGAAGTGTGAATATTAAATATTATAACAATTGATTAGGCTTTAAGTTTATTGTTTAATTTGCTTCATTAAAATAATAATAAAAAATTGTTGTGGGGTAAAATAAACTACATAGTTTTGAATACTGTTATGTAATGATATTACAACAGGATAATAAATCTTGTACCCCCCCCCCACTCCTTCAACTTGTAAAAAATGATATTCTGAATTTTATAACTTGAATTAAAGAAGCTATTCTATTAACCTAAATATTTTTTTTTCCTATGGGTACCCTTGATCGCAAGTAATTTAGTTAGAGTAGTATTGTACCCTAGGCAGGCTAAGAACCAGTGTGTCCCTATTTTTCATGCTAAATATAATCAAAGTCAACATTGTGTCTAAATATTTTTAAGTTAACTACAGCATGTATATTGTCATAATATTAGCAGTTGCTATAATATTTATTTATTTCCTTTTATATAAAAAAATATTTTTCATTAATTCAAATCTATTTTCATGACAATTGAAGTAAACACATTTGCCATCATATTGTATTTAATTAAAGGTATACATTTTAAAATAATTAAGTGAAAAGATAATCCTCCTTGATGTCACTACATAAAGATGGTAATACCATTGTATATTAGGGGGGGGGATAGGAGATACTAAGTGACACTAGTCTTTATTGTCTAACTTTACACTGCATCTTGATAGAAAATTCATTATTATTTGGTGGTTTATTATTATTTTTAAATGGTTACCTATTTGTAGTGGTGTGCAATAACCGATAAAAACACATATTTTCATGATACATCCTTTAACATTTCCTTCTTGATTAAAGTTCTTTACAATATTTTTAGCACATTAATATATAGTTACTTGTAAGACTTTATGGATGGATCAAATGAAAATCCCAAAATATACATGCCATTAAACTAAGTTCTTAATAAGAAATACAGTAATAAAATCAATAGAGCAAAATAAAAGGGTATTATATTACAGACTATATGAACTTTAATGATTTCAGACAAAAATGTTTTTATGGTTTTTCTTTATAGCTTAATCATAAACCAGAGGGGAAAAATCAATTTTTTTTTATTTAAGCACAAATCTTGAATGTATTAGACTATAAGTGCTGCAAATATTCATTCTAAAAACTGACAAGCCTTTTCAAACTGATGAGAAATTATCAAAAGTAAGAAAAGTAACTTTCTGTCAAATCAAATGTTATTGAAGACTTGGTATTGAGTGTATCCTGTAATGAATTTAAGAAATTACAATCAAAATATTGAAACTCGAGAGTTTATTACAGTACTTGATATTGGCAAAATGGCATTTGTTTTAAGAATGACTATATAAGATTTATTTAAAATATTTTATTTAATGTGTGTATTTTTGCTGGTTATGTGCCCTTGGCCATATTGCAAAAGGCTGAATTCTATAACTATTGATATATAGCTTAACAATATTGTTGCATATGTCTTACTATACAACAGTTACATATAATATGACAGTTCTGGCACACTTAGCTTCATGCTCAGCAGCATGTTAATCCTAAGGGAAATCAAATTCAACATGGGAAAGGTTCATGCTCAGCAACCATGTTAATCCAATAGGACTTTTTACATGTTAATCCTATGGAGCTTTTTACATGTTAATTCAATGGGACTTTTTTACATGTTAATCCTATCAGACCTATACAATAGTAGTTATTAATTATAAAATATTATATTTTTAATTTAATAATTTTTTTACAAACTAAAAAAAGCATAGGAATAAGTTTTGAGTGAAAAAAAAATGAATGAAAAAAGCCACAATCAAGATTTGAACCTGGAACAAGAATATAGAGGTCGACCACTCTACAGACTATGCTATTTTGCCAGTTATCTTTGATGATGAAAATATTACTTACTATGATGTGGCATTAGCAACATGTTAATTACATATTTTTAGAAAACAGAAAATTACAACATAAGCAAAAATTGTTTATTTTAAAGTATATTTATTTATATACAGAATTTTATTAACATAANATTTAAGAGGAAGGTATTCATTTTAGTANACTACTCGATATTCTCTGCACAAAGCGAGAAGCAATTTCATTGGATGGTTCAGAAATCAATCAGTAAAAAATACAGTGATACTAGTAACTGAAGCGCTTAGAGAATAAACTTTTAAAAAATGTGACGTTAAGCAATAAGATTGGTAATAGAGTTTTATAATAATAATAATAAACCATATAGTGAGCACTGAGCACACCTAAGAATCTGAATATACACACTATTTTGAAATGTTATCCAATCTATTTTTTAAACATACAGTATATTCATAAGCAGTGAGGGCAAAGGAGAAATAATAACAGATAACAATCTCTCACCAGCATAAAAGTTTAAGTCAAATAAGGAACATAATTTTAATTTCCAAAATTAGCTCATTTAGATGATTATGTAAAGATTAAAAATACATTAATCCATATTTTTTTAGGAATAAATTTAACGATCGTCAACAATATTTTTTAAAAATATCAAAATTTAAGTAGCTGTCGTAGTAGGATTGTGTTTAACAAGCTGCTGTAGTATGATTGTGTACATGTAGGGTATTATGCAGAAACTTAATCAAAATAAATATAATCTTAAAATATAGTATATTATATTATTTTTAGTATATGATCGAATACAATGTTTCTGTAAATGAATTAGTGAGACGTTCTACTATACTGTATATCACTTTATAGCCTATTAGTAGATAGAAAGGAGGGCACAAACTCCATCTGGGTATTTCCCTAGTAGATAGGAAACAGTGTTTCTGGCCCAATCTGGGTCTTTTCAAGATGGCTGCCAAATTTTCGATATCGAAAATGACATCATAAACATATTATGATGAATTTTGGGAATGATAACTAATTAAAGGTATACTATCACCAATTTTTTTTTTAATGCATATAGAAAATGTAGCCATATTATTCATGAATTTCTATTTTTTTAAAAAATTTAATGCTCCGTTGATTTTATATTNATATTTTAAAAAGTCTGTCACGTGATACACACTCCAATATAGCCAGCCCTCAAAGTGATGACAGTGAGTGACTGTGTCATTGTAC
>PXIH01S0042131.1:767-11757 GCA_003024985.2 Euperipatoides rowelli
AAATAAAAATGTAATAGTCGATGAAAGATTCGAACAGAAAAAAAAAATTCTAATCAAAATAATAAGTGATACTTAATTAAATCTTTGGGTGTAGAGACCACCTGAGCCTAAAATATGCCCCTGATGAAAAGACATAGAAATAGCTAACATATTTACAGTATATCTTATAAAAATTAAGAAAGAGGAAAAGAAATTAAAACTTTCACAAGTTTTAATAAACTAATTCATGAATCATAGTGAAACTGTCTTTGTCATTCGTCTAAGATCAAATATAATCAAATAATTATAATAGCTTTCATGAATTTCTTAATTTAGATTAAAATTATCTGACATCAAATCTCATAAATGCAGACAGATAGCATAGACAGACATTCAATAAAATGTCAAACTATTTATGTAAACTTTTAATCAATCACTCAGCATTATAGAAATATTCCTAGAGCAAGGTTATTTTTTTTACTACACTTCATTAAAACTTATTAGCAGATTAAATATTTACAAACAAAGATTAGATCTTTTTCTAAATACCGGCTAATCTAAAAACAATTGTTCACACATGGCATTTAATAAATTTGAGAGGAAAAACAAGAAAACAGAGATAAATTACCTACTACAGGGTATCTTTTGAAAAAAATAAGGCACAATAGCTTTATAGGCTATAAAGTTATTTTATTGAATGTATTCCAATTTAAATTTTTTTAAAGTCATTTGTTAAAGAAAACAAATTAATAATTTAAAAGTATACCATATATATGTCGGGTTTCTTTGCCTATTGGATGAAGTAAGAGTAAACTAAGGGCAACTACTATAAGCTGCTAAGCTTTGCAAGCACAGGAGATATTAGTATAGTAGGCTATTCCATACGCTTTTCCCAACTAAACACAGTGCTGCAATCACACAAATTAGCTTTCTCAGAATACAATACACATCAGAACAATGGTGGAGGGCTAGGCCACTCCACCAGGGAGATCAGTGGAATAAAAATTTATAAGTGCCCAGGGGCAGACTGGGGAGAAAAAGTATGGGTGGCTAGTGTAATCCTGGGGGCACCAGGGTGGCCACGTTTAAGTTTTTTGCGAAGTCAGGACGCGGGACATACAGTTTTAAATCGGAACTGTCCCGGCCATATCAAGAAGGTTGGGGCACCCTGGATTGGATTTGCGGGGAATGAGCCTGCTATGGATTTAAGGGCATAGATCTCAGGGTTATAGGAGAGGAAAAAAGATCTCCCACACACACACTTTATTTGCTTCTAAGCTGAATATTGTTGAATTTTGAATAAAAAGAAATATTATGTTTTGTGTTATTATGTACAGTGTAGGTTACTGTGTGTAAAAAATGATTTTAAAAATCCTTAAATGAGCTTATTCTACCTGCATAAATAATTTTTAGGCTAGTTTAATACCTCAAATTTATTAATTAAAATGTCATTATACTGCACAATTGACATTAAAATTAATAAAATTGGATTTTAAGACATATATTTTATAGCCCTAAAGTTATTGTATATAGGCCTACAGTAGATTTTAAGCGTTTTTCTTGCAACTTTTTTAAATTAAAAATCACATACTTCATGTATATATACATTAAATAAAATTAAACTATTAGGTATCTCAGAATGGGCAAAAAAATCAATGGAATTAAAAAGCAAACTTAGGGTCTATAAATTATTAGGCATGTTTTTTTTTTTTTCAACATTCTCCCTCTTCTCTTCTCCCAGCCTCTTTAAAATGACATAGGATGCATCCCCTTATTTTTTTAAAACTATCTTCAAGTGAAAAGTTTGTGTATTTTATTCAATGAAAGATTAAGACATTGGCTTAAGCCTTAGACCACATATATTATTTCTGATCTAAGGCTTAGGCCTATACATTTTAGTTAAATCAATTCCCTCACAAAACAAAAAGTATTAACACAGTAGAACTAGGAAAAATAAAAATAACATAAAAAGCTAAAGAAAAAGAAATAGCTAATAAAGTTATACCCCCCTCCCCAGACATACGTTTGACAGTCAATTCAAAACCTAATAAAAGCGTACTACCAAATGTTTTTATAAAATAAATAGGCCTATCTAATTATTTTTCATTCTTTAATACTGATAAAAGGCACTAACATTGGAAATGTTTTAAACTCCTATAAAATAACATAGTTTCCTGTACTGTAGGCCTAATTATTTATGATATTAATGTAATTTTATTTATCAAATTAGGAACCAAAAGTTATTCTAAATTTTCAATATCCAGCAACTCAAATATTAAAAATAAAAAAAGAAGAATTTTTATATTTCTTTTTCTATATTATGTCCTCACTAATAAAAATATATACGTTTATACAGTACATAGTAAGGAGATTTTTTAATGATCTTAATCTTAATTTGATATTAAATTAATTTAATGATTGAAAAAAAAATTACGATAAGGAAGTAAAATTGTTTCTTTTCAGTCAAGAAATAACTAGAAAAGGCACCGCTGTATGGCGAGTATTGGCACATAAATTATAAAACTAGCCTACTGTACCGTTTTCTATCATAGATTACAAATAATGGGCAATAGGCAGGATAGGCCTATTATCCAACTATGAAAATTTTAAATAGGTTATTAAGACTGTGCTTTATTTCCCTCTTTAATATACTGTACTGTACGTACTGCTCAACCGCTAATATGGCAATCTAGAAATAAGATGTCTAGAAGTTAGAAATCCTTTCCCCATAAAAAACATGAATAGAGGTAGGGTGTGAATGGCGATCCCCACCCAGCCACCCTAAGTAATACGCCCCTGTATGTGCTTATACCGGCCAATTTGAAGGATTGGAACTTATGAGGCCTGTGGAAGCTCTTAAAAGACAGTCCACATCTATTGAAAATTGAACTAAGTTTAAAAAAGCTAAGTTTACTGAGACCGAAGATCACCAAGTAGGAGCTATAGAGGGTTTAAAATGGAGAATAAATCTCCTGTGCCCAAACTTAGACAAGCAGTTAAATAGTTGAATCCCTCTGTCCGTAGTAGCCTATAATTTAAATGGCAGTAAAATAAAAGCTTAGGCAAATTGAATAAAAGCTAAGAAAATCAATATAACAAAGTAGGCTAAATGATTAAATAAAATTTAATAAAAAGAAAAATTAAAGTAAGACTTCAACGATCGGGATTTTAGTTTAAGATAGCCAAATGCATCGGCAAATAAATTATTATTAAAATAAAATCATTATTTAAATGTAAAAAAAAAAAGTTTAAGGAATATTTAATCATTAAAGTAGGCCTATAACAATTTTGCTTTATGGAAATACCTATAAATAAATAAAAGCTAGCCTATTAACTAAGCTATAACAATACATTAAAGATTCTTATGCCAACTATATCAAGTAAAAAAAAAAGGAAAGAAAAATTAAACATGATTCAGGTAGCAGCAACATCATGGCAGTTTGTGAGCGCCCTATACCAAAGTGCAATAGCAGTAGACAAACCATGGGGCTGTAGAATTGAAGAAAAGGGCCTACTGATGTTGTCAGACTATCTTGCCTAGTCACCCCATCCCCCTAAAAAATACTCCAGTGATGTTATTTCGTCCTCCTTCGACCATTCAACTATATTGTATATTAAGCTTATACCGGTACATCTTTCTTGCTCTTTGCGACCACTTCTCCGGATAGTAAGGGATCCTACTCTTGACCATTATTTATTCAATAAATTTATTATTATTCTTAAGCCATTAGCCTTTGCTCCAAATGATCATCTATTTTGACAAATTTACCCAGAGTTCTGCTGTCAGTGATTATTATTTTTCCACTTTTATATTCAGATTAATAGCCAATACCATTCACCCAGAGTTCTCCATCGCTATTTAAATCTGTGACCAGCATATATTTTTCAGATCAAGAAATTTAATATTCTCGTAATAGTAAGCCATTTCCCAATATGTAGCCTTATGTTAAAAATTTTTATGCCTAACTACTATAGTATAATAGGCCTACATCAGACTGATCAGTGCCTATCTATAGCCTTGATTTAAAATATATGCTCCATTGATAGGGTTTGCCTTTACATAAAACCTCTATTATTTACTATTTATTTATTACTACTATTTCTTTCTTTTTCTTTTCTCTTTAAATTGGAAAATGTTTTGATTTATCTCACTCATAAGAGACCGCCCTTATAGTTTCTATTTGTACGGTACTTCTAAATTTGAAAATAAATTTTAATTGTGTATCCTTCTACGTATAGTAACAGATCTTCAATACTTTATTTTCTATAAAGAGAAATTGAAAAATCGTGTTTGTATCATAGACATAGTGTAATCAGCCCCCTTTCTTTCTCTTAGAACTTACATAATACCCTAAAAAGCATCCTAATTCCTGCATCCACCTATGAGTTTGTCCAATCACCTCTATTGCTTTATCTTTCTTCCCAATTCCTTATAATTTAAAAGTTATTCAAGTTTAGCAAATATTTCAACTATCTATAACTGTTATAGAATAAAAATAAGAGGTTTCTAAGTAGGGTTTCCATTAATGACAATTTGACCGTCAAATCATTAAGTATATTATCTGTACTCCTCAGTCCTAAGTATGGTCTCTGCTAAACCCTGTTTACTTTTTTATCCACTTACTTTGCCTCCTAATGGCTATTATTCTATAACTAAAGATTGTTAATTAGACTCGCATTATTATCTAAAAAACTGGAATAAATCGGAAATTGAGAACATTATAAAATATAAATTGGAATTGTTCATAGGATTAATTAATATTTTTCTAAATCTTTTTAGAAAATCTATATATATTGTGGCCCAATCAATATTAAGAGTAACCAATTGAAATTAAATTACTTGAGCATATAAATAAAAAACTATCAAAAATAAAATTATCTAGCCTAATTGCCAAATTAATTTGGAACATCCTCGCCAGGTTAATATTTTTTTTCCTCCTCTTGCCACAGTGTAGGATATTCTATCACCATTCTTCCTGAGTCCTCTTTGTCCTGGAAAATTCCCCAAATGTGTGTGTTATGAAAAAATATTTTTTACAGGATGAGGAGGATTAGGATATGTGAATTAAGAGTTGATGAGTTAAAAGACTCAACATAAAGGCTTATAAAATCCCACTGTATATGAATATGAAGGAAAACAAGCATGTTTCTTCATCTTACAATATTATAAAGTCCAACTGGCTACTCTAGCCACCTCCAGGGAAGGATTGACCTCTGGAATGAGATTGTCGGTAAGGTGGGAGAAGTTGGGAGCTCTAAACATTAACCAATTACCCCAGCCCTACCAACTTCCAGAAGCCCGATAACCAAAGTTTTTATATGGACTATTAAAACATTTTTGCAATAGGTTAAAAAAATAGTTAAGTTTTTAGAGGTAGGCTACTGTACATTCCAAAAATTATATGGGGTGATACTCTATAAATAAAAAGAAAAAGAAAACTATTGTCCAACTGACTACTCTAAATCACCTCTGGGAGAGGATCAAAACTCTAGAATGGAATTGTCAGTAGGTTGGCAAAGTGAGAACTCTAAATGTTTACCAACTACCCCAGCCCTACTGACTTCCAGAAGTCCAATAACTTAACCCAAAGTACCATAGCTAACATTTCATAGCAGCTATTGATTACTGTTTACTTCATTCTAATGAAATAGCATCAACAATAATAAGTTATAGGTTAGAAATGCAAAAAGATTAGGCTATCAATATTTTTTTTTCTTTTTTATTGAACTAAGTTATATAGGCCTAGAGAAAATATGTTGCATCAACTGAAGAATCATTAGACTTCATGTTCAGTTCTAAGTTTATTAAACAAATTCAAACAATTGATTATGGTAACTAAGAAAACAATGTAAATTGGGTATTAACATTAGACAATAGAATTTCACAAAACATGATAATGCCATTTCACACCCTAATAATTAATAAAACCTGAAAAAAAAAAAAGAATGAATTGAAAACAATTATCCATTTGGGCATAATAATTTCAAATTTTGAAAAATAAGTTTTATTTCCTTATAGAGTACTGTAGTGTAGATGAAAGAAAAACAAATTCTTATTTTAAAATAAATCTGGGTTATTCAGATTCAATCATTCAAAAGAAAACAAGCAGTGCATTACAATCTTAGAGTATAACCTTCCAGGTGAATCAGAAAATAAATATTTAATAAAATATCTTATAGTTTTTATATTTTGAATAATACACTAATCTTCAGATTTTAAAGATTTAGAATTTTAGATGCAAGTATTGTTATGAGTAAAAGCAAATTTTTGAAAATTTTAAAGTAGATACAGTGGTTTAATAAAATTAAACCACTGTATGAACTTTTAAAGACCATAATACATAAAATATATTCATGTGATACAACAACTTAATTCAAATAAAAATATAAAAAGTTAAAATTATATTCTAAAAATATATGAGATATAAGTACTTTAGCAACAATGTAGTCCAAAAATAAATAATCCTTTTTTTCCCCTTCAGACCTGATGTGCCCAACTTTTTCCCAGTTTTGTTTCCCCTCATGTCAAAACCTGGCTGATGCCACTGAAAGAATATTTTTACTTCTCGTTTAGTTCATTAAAAGTAAGACTGTTTGTAAACTACAATGGGGACAAATTAATACTGAAATATAACAGAAATTAAAATATTAATAAATTTGGTGAAGTAGAGAGTATTGTGGAGAAAGTGATGTAGGCCTAAATGAAACTGTTGCAATCAAGACACAGCCAAGTCTTCGTATATAAAGGGTGATGAGACTTGAAATTGAAACCATCATCTGCAGGTTGTTTAAAAGTCTTACAAGGTGGTTGGCCAGCAATCTCTGGAGCTCCTTTGATTCCAGAAACACCAATGGTGTATATAGTCATATGACTAACTAGCTCAGCTGCCTTTAATTTTATTTACAGTCCTAACCTTCACCCCACTTACACATAATTTGAACTAAGCAAGCTAATAAATAACTATTTCTAACCATAATGCAAATGAAATGGTCAAATAAACATGTTTGATAATATTTGATAATTTTTACATGCAACTTTCATCAGTCTTGAGTTTGCTAGCCAGTCATTATAAGTCTTCTATTTCTATACGTTATGCACATAGTATAACAGTGGCTTAAATATAGTGGCTAAAATCTATAGCTTAAGTTACAGATTTCATAATGGGTTTTTTTTTTTTTTTTTCAAATAACAAATATGATGCTAAAAAATAGATGCTAGTACATAAGATTTTATATCAATATGAAATTTAATTTTAAACAAATAGTAGCCTATAATGTACCCATCTTTAATGAAGACAATTTTCAAATTTGTTATTAAAAAAAAATATGTTGTGATGTCATAGCTTGCTAAGTGAGATATTTTGAATTTGAAAAAAAAAAGAATCTTTAAGAACAGGTAATTAAAAATAAAATCTGATTTGAATAAATTTAACTTCATTTAAGCTATAATAAAATTTTAGTCTAAAGTGAAATCATCACTTTATAATAATGAAGTAAGTTATGGTAGGTTATTTAAAAAATAAGTTTTGCCATTTCAAGAAATATGACATTATCATAATATAATCAAGTTTGTTTTGTTTTATAGATGATACTATCAGGATCTCAAAGTTGAAAAAAAAAATTATCCCCTTCTCAAGTAAGATAATAAAAGTATGTCAAAGCTTTTTAAAAACAAATACTAGGACAATATAAATTAGGTTAGAAATTAAAGAATACATTTGTAAAAACTAATATTTCCAGTTTCATACTGTATATGAAACAATACAATAAGGTTAACAAATGTCTTTTTTTTTTTTTAGCTTTGACAAAAATATTTTACTTTTGCTTAATTACACTGAATTACAAAAGCTTTTACTCTTTTACAGAGCTAAACAAAACTGAAGCTGTATTTTTTAATTTATTTAATCATAAATTAAGAATCATAATTGATAATTTAATTCCCACCAAATAAAATAGTTTTTAATTAAAAAATACAATTAAAAGAAAAAAAAATTGCACAGACACACAAAAAAAAAGGTATGGGGGAAGATGGCAGAGTAAAATGTTATGCATATTTAAAAATAGAAATTTAATTTAAACGTTTAGCATTAAAAAAAAACTTCCTCCATTAAAAACAGCATTGTCAAAAACATTGCAGAGTGGTTCTAAAGCTGCCAAGTCATGGCATGCTTTAATTAAATAAAAGAGCTAACAGTGTTATTTCCATTTCAGTCCTTTTAGAAATAAATACCTGTAGTTAAAGTACCAGTAACCAGATTTTGATAAGGAAAAAGTGGGACATGAATCTTAATAATTTCATTGTGTGAGCTTTTTTTTTTTCTTGGCTGTTTATGTTTATGAATTTCCCTGTGCTAATAAATGCTGGCATGTTATATCTTTAACCCCTTGATTCTTCTTTCTTCCTTGTCCGGCCCCATCTTTTGTATTACCTGAAGCTATCCAATCTTATGTTTGTTCTTGTTTTTGTCTGGTGTTTTGCCACTTTGATCTTGTTCAAATATAGTAATTTTGTTTGCCTATCTTGTATCGGTTTTGCTCTATGGCTTTTCTCTACTCCCTTCTCTTGTCAATTTATCTTATTTTTGATTGCTAATTTCTTATTTGCCTTTGGTGTCTGAAGTCTTACTGTTTGAAGACTCTCATCTGTGAAGGAATACTTTGAATTTCTTTTTTTTTTTTGTCCTGAGTTCATCCTTCACTATTTCTTTACACTCTTTTGGTGGTTTTGGGACTGTCTTTAAGTCTCTCTTCAAGCGGTTATTCTAGATGAAGCATGGTCTTCCTACCTGATTGTAAGGTGCTCTAAAGCTTAGCGCAGCTCCAATCTTGCTCCAATTTTTTCTTCGGATGATGTGTGCATAATATCTTACTTTGTGTACAATGAATTTTTGTATTTCTCCTCAATACTATTTTATTTTTAAATTCTACCATGCCCTGCTAGCATTATTATTCATGTGTTTCTATTGAAGATTAATTTAGGCCACTACTTTTACTTTAGTAGCCTATAATAGCCTATAGATTGTCAAAGTGGGTGTTCATCCAGATCCCAAGAAAGATAATTGGTAAATTAATAAATTAAATTAATATATAAAATATACTCTGACAATGTAAATAAATATGACCATATAAATAAACTGCAAATTTTTGTTAATCATAATGGTCTAGCTTGCACATTAATGTTCCTAATTCATTCAAAAGAAATCTTGTGTATTCAGTAACCAGAATACCATTCCAAATATTTATATCCCTATGTGAAGAAGCTCAATTTCATTCCTTAATTATAAATATCATCCCATAAAATAATTTCTACATTCTGCAATGTGTTTTAGTTTTGATAAAATCCATAGCCTAAATTCAGAATCTGCATGTTGAACCATCAATTTATAATTAGCCTATAAGATACCAGCATAGAAATAGTTCATATCTTTTTTTAATTTTTTTTTTAATAATTATTAATGTTAAGAAAATTAATTAGAAATTTTACTAATGATAGCCAAGTTTCTATGCCAAAATATTTTAATTTGACATTATTGTTCATGCAGGAAGTCAATAAGTCATTAATTATTTGGCTTGAAGCTTTTTCAGTGATTTTTTTTTTTTTTAATGAAGTTTATTTTAATATAAATTTACTTAAATATAAAATATACACTTATAATACCTAGAGATTACTGCTTTTAAAGAACAAAATTAAAATAAAAAAGACAAAAAATAACAATGAAGTTTAATGGCATGATTAACATTTTAAGAACTAAAGCCTATTTAGAAATATATCAGGCTCATTTACTAAAAAATAAGTGAGTAATAATATATTTTAAAAGTTTTTTTTTTTCTTGTATTTTATTATTCAATATGGTGACAAAATGGCGGACGTCTTAAGGGTCTGAGTGGCGAAACATTATAGCCTATTATTTGTTTTGTCGATATATTTTTCATAATGTAGCCTAGTCAATTGTAATCCAACTATCAAGTCTGATAGTGTATCTATATGGTAAAATGAAAAAAATTATGCAGTAAGAAAAGGAGTAAAACCTGGAATTTACAGAAATTATGACGAAGTTTTGAAACAAATCTCAGGCTATAAGAATGCATCGTTCAAAAGTTTCAACAATATTTTAGAAGCTTAAAACTTTTTAAAAGGAAAAAAATAAAGAATCACCTGGAGATTGTAAGAAAAAAAAAATTTTGTTTTATTTGTGACAGAAGTAATAACTACATAGATTTAATCTGGTGTGTGGGGAAATGTTTAAAATCTTTCCATATAACGTGCCTAAACTCGTGATATGGAAAAGATAAAGATATAGACTTCAACAATTTCAAGGAGTTTAAATGCTACGGTTGTTTGGCTTTTGATAAGGGGATGGTACGCTTTTATCAGAATTCTCCCTTCTAGAAATAGCAAGAGATTATTTAACGAAATAATACATTAGAAACTAACCTTTAATTTGGGTTATGGAAGAACAGTTCGTTTTCTATCCATTTTGATCGTTTAAAAAATTTCGAGCTCGGTTTTGCACTATTTCATGTCGGTGGATAGAGATATCTGATAAACCAAGGGAGCAGTAATTATTAAGGTGAGATTTCAGTGATATTCTGGCGATTTTAGAATGTCAGAGTTCAAAGTCCAAGGTGAGATTTAAGTGAAAATTTACTTGTTTCTTTTCATTCAAGATCCTCCAAATATCTAATTTTTGATATTATTTATATAATAATATTTGGGGGATCTTGTTATATTCTATATTAAATATGAGGGGGTGGGGTGTAAAGTAATATAACACCTTCATCTTTCAAGATCCCCCTAATATTGATATATAAATATCATCAAAAATTAGATATTTGGAGGATCTTGAAAGATGAAGGTGTTATATTCTACATAAAATATGAGGGGGAGTCTGTAAAGTAAACAAATATAACACCTTCAGTGTTTCAAGATCCCCCAAATATTGATATTATGTAATTAATATCAAAAATTAGATGATATTTGGAGGTTCTTGAAAGATGAAGGTGTTATATT